>JZLH01S0043099.1:37248-56847 GCA_001188425.1 Eucidaris tribuloides
AATTCTATACTGTGGCCTAAATAATAGGATATATATATATATATTGTGAATCGTGCTGTTGACCTTGCAAAGTAGTTATGTGAGATAGGATTGTGTATTATTGTATGTGGGTCTCCGGAGTGCGTAAACGCAGAATATTATCCTGGCATAATTGTGATTTAGATTTTAGAATATTTTAGTGAGATGCATGTATGTCTGTCCCAAGTCGAAACAATATTTATGCATCTAGGGGGCAAATTTCTGGTAATCCTGATTTTATTAAAAGTGGATGATATTTGAATTTGTACACATTGATTCAATTTGAAAAAACAAAAGGCAACAAAGTGTAGATACTGGCATGAGTAGTTAGGGGATTGGGGGGGGATGAAGTGAAATTGTTCAAGATATAACACTGGGACATATCAGAAAAGGCCACAGTCTACAGAAGTGTAAACTATCTTGTGTAGTCCATTGATGCTAGAAGTCTAATGCATAAACAGGAGAAAAAGCCGTAATGAATTTGTTCCATTTGTCTAAAAAATTTGGCGATATAGAATATACAATGTGTCAGTTATACCGGATGATAATTACAATCTTTACTTTCCTCTATGCTGTCATTGCATCTACAGTATTTCTTTGGGGTTTTAATGTCTGTCAAAATGTCCGCGGAGTCTGCGAGTCTAGACTACCGCTTTCCGTGTCCCCAGAAATGATTGATTTATCTCTGGGGAGAAAACTCCTCCAGGCAAATTCAATAGCCAAGACTCCTCTGCAGTGCCAGGGGATGATGTGCCGCAATATGTATTTCACCACATGGTCCTTCTGGTTGTGGATTCATTGCGCTGCATTATTATTTATGGTGGCTGTGTCATAATTTGTGGTTCATGGTAGCATGGATAGGATGTGTATCACATCAGTACAAGGTTGGTAAAGATGCTGCACACTACCGTGTGTGTGTGTGTGTGTGTGTGTGTGTGTGTGTGTGTGTGTGTGTGCGTGTGCGTGTGCGTTGTGTGTGTGTGTGTGTACAGAATGCGTGTTGAGTCCATGGTTACATTGTGTTTGGGTAAAAATCGTGTTGCCATTTTTAAATTGAAGGGCGGATGGTTGCCGTTCTGGTAGAGGGGTTTTGATTTATAATTTTTTTCAGGAATTAGAGCATAGTTTGTCACTTTCAAGAGAAATTTATTGGATTAAAAAATGTGTGAAACTGTGACCACAATAACGTTCAGATCATGCAGGCTTTGATTTCAATTATGTATGATTAAGGTAGACATGAAGTTATGTGGATTACTCTCAAGTATAGCAGGTGAGGGAATTCTTTCATTTTGAGAGATCTTACCTTATTTGAGATTGATGTTAAATTGATATTTAATATTAAGAATTATCAAATTGGAAATTTGATTTTCATCATCGCTTACAAAGATAAAAAGAATACATTATCATTTTATAAACTTGACATTTAACATGAACATATAAATGGATAATTTAGCAGGCTTCTTGTCTTTTAGTTTACAGACAGACATTATTTACTAAGACTTACTACCTAAACATTGTTGTTTAAAAGATTTAGTGATACTTCGGCGCGTAAATGAATTTTTAGAACCGTGAACTTTAAATGATATAATTTCAAGCTCGAGTGCTTCCAAGGACACATCCTCACCTGTGCTCAGGCCAATTTCATCCAAATTGGTTGAGGAGCTCAATCATAAAATTTGTTACATCTGAAGGACATTGACTGATACCCATCAACAATGAGTCTTGCTTGCACACATGCAGTATAGTCTGGAACTTATAGAAAAGGATTGTTATGACTGTCTTTTTATCAATTTTCTAGGTCAACTGATTTTGTGAAAGTGAGTTTTTCAAGTATATACAGTGCCTTCTCTTTAACAAATTATCAAAAAAAAGTATGATTTTGTTGTGAATATTTTTACCTTGTACTATCATCCTCATTAACATGCTCCGCAGACGTTTTGCCAATTTGCAGATCACTGATGTGAAAATTGTGGCTTCCCAAAATAATACTATCTTGCACTATGGGAATTATGCTTTCCAATGTAGTATAAGAGTGTATCTTTACCTAAAATCATGGAGGTAGAGAGAGACTACCTCCATTTTCTACATACATGTACATGTAGCTGTAAACTTGCTCCCACACACTCAAAATGTAGCCACTCCTGCCTAAAGGTACTTTTTCCAGTGTTGGAACTGTAATGAACCCCGCGGTGTGAATGTTCTCAAGTTCAGGTGGGATTGTTATAATGGCATGTGGTGTCTGTGGGTAACACAAGCATGTTTACCTGTCTTCAGTTTTGTTATTGTTGTGACTTGGGGTTTCACGGGTCACATACTGTAGCTCTATCTTGATTCTGTGGCAGTCTGGAAAATGAGTTTGGACCCAATAAAGAACTTGCGATGCCTGATGGCAGCCTTCTATGCTAGGAGCTAAGTTGTTGATGAGATATTACTGTCTTCGGCTTCAGAAAGGTGAAGGGTATTTGACATTTTCTGTGCGTGTGTAGTCAGTTTATGGGTTAGAGGAAAAAGGGTTGAGTAATGTTGAGTTTTGTTGACATAACAATTTTTCAAAGCAAGGTGCCCGTGATATGACAGGGTTTGTTTTTGTAAGGTATGGTTATACTTACTACATATGTACATTCATATCTAGAATTAAAGGAGTACTTCATACTCCCCCCCCCCCCCAAAAAAAAAATGAGGGGGGGAGGGGAATCATGTTCAATATCATATGTGAAAGGTGCAAGTCTCTGTAGAAAATTGTATTCATTCAGGTCTGTGGAGTGTAAAGCACAAGTTTATCAAGTTACATTTTACCTCAAGTGTCATTTTGTGTAAGACCAGGTATCTTATTCAGACACAACTCTAGGCCTATAGAATCAGTAAACTCATATTCTTATTTTTTTAATTGTTTTTATTTATTCATTTATTTATTTATTATTTATTTATTTATTTATTTATTCATTTATCCATTCATTCATATTATAGCCCTAATGTTTATTTGCCTATTATGACTGCAAATGTAAGGCTCCATATTGGTTAAATCATAAAGCTACTGTTGGCGTCAACAAGTTATAAAACCAGTGATTGTTGTGCAAGAAATACCTACAGATGTATAGCCTACCGCACTCTTCTTGTGTGTAAATCATGTTGTGGAAGTGTTGAACTCGGGTTAAAATAAACCATGTCAATAAATAATGTTTTCCAATATGCCATACCCTTAACATATTGCATTATTTATTCACATATAAATTTGCATTCATGTCAAGTTTCAATTGCAAGGAGCGCATGGCCTCCAGTGAATGCTGGATACGGTTACATGCAATACAAGGTTTGCCATGCATAATTGGCGACATACCTGTCAAACCCAAACGATCATAATGTTTGATAAGACATATTGTAACGAAATCACAACGCAAGCACACAACACATACACCTTCTTGTGTAATAAATTCGTAAACAGTCGGCAACAGACGAGGTCGTATTACCGCCCTCGCTGACTCAGAGATCGCGATGGAGAGTAACAGTTTAAACTAATGGCAAAGATTTATACAGATATAATTGGATGCGATTTGTATATTTTACTGCTCACGTGAATCATCACTTTGGTGTATCCTAGCAAGCTGGAATTATTCATTTATTTATGAGAAGGGATGAAGTTGAGATTGTAAAACCCTCATCACATATAGGAGATGAATTTTATTAGACACACACACACACACACACACACACACACACACACACACACACACACACACACACACACACACACACACACACACACACACACACACACACACACACACACACTCACACACACACACACACACACACACACACGCACACACATACACATACACATGCACACAAACACACATAGTCTACTTATACACAAACACACACAAGCATTACACAATGACAGTACTCTAATTACGCTACATCTCCCACAAGGACTTGAACACAGGGAAACACAAAAAGTATGTTTTTCCTATGGGCTGGCCAAATACATACACATGTTTCTTTTTATCTATTTATATTTCACCTCAAATATATCAGCATGCAATATGAGTACATCGTAGATCCATAGTTCATGTAGAATTGAGCATAAGCAGATATCTTGTGGTTTTCGCAATAAAATTCATCTCCTATATGTGATGAGGGTTTTACAATCTCAACTTCATCCCTTCTCATAAATAAATGAATAATTCCAGCTTGCTAGGATACGCCAAAGTGATGATTCAGTGAGCAGTAAAATATACAAATCGCATCCAATTATCTGGTATAAATCTTTGCCATTAGTTTAACTGTTACTCTCCATCGCGATCTCTGAGTCAGCGAGGGCGGTAATACGACCTCGTCGTTGCCGACTGTTTACGAATTTATTACACAAGAAGGTGTATGTGTGTGTGCTTGCGTTGTGATTTCGTTACAATATGTCTTATCAAACGTTATGATCGTTTGGGTTTGACAGGTATGTCGCCAATTATGCATGGCAAACCTCGTTATGCATGTAACCGTATCCAGCATCACTGGAGGCCATGCGCTCCTTGCAATTGAAACTTGACATGAATGCAAATTTATATGTGAATAAATAATGCAATATGTTAAGGGTATGGCATATTGAAAACATATTTATGACATGGTTTATTTTAACCCGAGTTCAACACTTCCACAACGTGATTTACACACAAGAAGAGTGCGGTAGGCTATACATCTGTAGGTATTTCTTGCACAACATCACTGTTTTATAACTTTGGAGCCAACAGTAGCTTTATGATTTAACCAATATGGAGCCTTACATTTGCAGTCATAATAGGCAAATAAACATTAGGCTATAATATGAATGAATGGATAAATAAATAAACAAATAAATAAATAAATAAATAGATAAATAAATAAATAAATAAATAAATAAATAAATAAATAAATAATAAATAAATAAATAAATAAATAAATAAATAAGTAATACACATTAAAAAATAGAATATGAGTTACTGATCTACAGGCCTAGAGTGTGTCTAAATACACCTGGTCTTACACAAATGACACTTGAGGTAAATGTAACTTGATAAACTTAGTGCTTTACACTCAACAGACCTGAATGAATACAATTTTCTACAGAGACTTGCACCTTTCACATAATGTATAGAACATGATTCCCCCCCCCCCGTCATTTTTTTTTTTGGGGGGGGGGGGAGTATGAAGTACTCCTTTAATTCTAGATATGAATGTACATATGTAGTAAGTAGTAACCATACCTTACAAAAACAAACCCTGTCATATCACGGGCACCTGCTTTGAAAAATTGTATGTCAACAAAACTCAACATTACTCAACCCTTTTTCCTCTAACCCATAAACTGACTACACACGCACAGAAAATGTCAAATACCCTTCACCTTTCTGAAGCCTGAAGACAGTAATATCATCAACAAACTTAGCTCCTAGCATAGAAGGCTGCCATCAGGCATCGCAAGTTCTTTATTGGGTCAAACTCATTTTCCAGACTGCACAGAATCAAGATAGAGCTACAGTATGTGACCCGTGAAACCCAAGTCACAACAATAACAAAACTGAAGCAGGTAAACATGCTTGTGTTACCCACAGACACCCACATGCCATTATACCAATCCCACCTGAACTTGAGACATTCACACCGGGGTGTCATTACAGTTCCAACACTGGAAAAAGTACCTGTAGGCAGGAGTGGCTACATTTTGAGTGTGTTTGGGAGCAAGTTTACAGCTACATGTACATGTATGTAGAAATGGAGGTAGTCTCTCTTCTACCTCCATGATTTTAGGTAAAGATACACTCTAGTACATGGAAAGCATAATTCCCATAGTGCAAGATAGTATTATTTTGGGAAGCCACAATTTCACATCAGTGATCTGCAAATTGGCAAAACGTCTGCGGAGATGTTAATGAGGATGATAGTACAAGGTAAAAATATTCACAACAAAATCATACTTTTTTTTGATAATTGTTTAAAGAGAAGGCACTGTATATACTTGAAAAACTCACTTTCACAAAATCAGTTGACCTGAAAATTGATAAAAAGACAGTCATAACAACTTCCTTTTCTATAAGTTCCAGACTATACTGCATGTGTGCAAGCAAGACTCATTGTTGATGGGTATCAGTCAATGTCCTTCAGATGTAACAAATTTTATGATTGAGCTCCTCAACCAATTTGGATGAAATTGTGCCTGAGCACAGGTGAGGATGTGTCCTTGAAGCACTCGAGCTTGAAATTATATCATTTAAAGTTCACTTCTAAAAATTCATTTACGGCCGAAGTATCAACTAAATCTTTTAACAACAATGTTTAGGTAGTAAGTCTAGATAAATATGTCTGTCTGTAAACTAAAAGACAAGAAGCCTGCTAAATCTATCCATTTATATGTTGCATGTTAAATGTCAAGTTTATAAAATGATAATGTATTCTTTTTATCTTTGTAAGCCAGTGAAAATCAAATTTCCAATTGGATAATTCTTAATATAAAATATCAATTAACATCAATCTCAAATAAGGTAAGATCTCTCAAAATGAAGAATTCCCTCACCTGCTATACTTGAGAGTAATCCACATAACTTCATGTCTACCTTAATCATACATAATTGAAATCAAAGCCTGCATGATCTAGACGTTATTTGTGGTCACAGTTTCACACATTTTTTAATCCAATAAATTCTCTTGAAAGTGACAACTATCTCTAATTTCCTGAAAAAAATTATAATCAAAACCCCTCTACAGAACGGCAACCATCCGCTTCAATTTAAAAAAATGGCAACACGATTTTTACCCAAAACACAATGTAACCATGGACTCAAACAGCATTCTGTACACACACACACACACACACGCATACGTACTACACACACACACACACACACACACACACACACACACACACACACACACTTACACAGTAGTGTGCAGCATCTTTACCAACCTTGTACCGATGTGATACACATCCTATCCATGCTACCAGAACACAAATTATGACACAGCCACCATAAATAATAATGCAGCGCAATGAATCCACAACCCAGAAGGACCATGTGGTGAAATACATATTGCGGCACATCATCCCTGGCACTGCAGAGGAGTCTTGGCTATTGAATTTGCCTGGAGGAGTTTTCTCCCCCAGAGATAAATCCAATCATTTCTGGGGAGCACGGAGGAAAGCGGTAGTCTAGACCGCAGACTCCCGGACATTTTGACAGAAATTAAAACCCCAAAGAAATACTGCAGATGCAATGACAGCATAGAGGAAAGTAAAAATTGTAAATTATGCTCGGTGTAACTGACACATGTATAATCTGTATCGCAAATTTTTTAGACGAATGGAACAAATTCATTACGGCTTTTTCTTCTTTTTATGCATTAGACTTCTAGCATCAATGGACTACACAAGATAGTTTACACTTCTGTAGTGTTGGCCTTTTCTGAATATGTCCCAGTGTTATATCTTGACAATTTCACTTCATCCCCCCCCCCCCAATCCCCTGAACTACTCATGCCAGTATCTCACTTTTGTTGTTTTTGTTTTTCAAATTGAATCAATGTGTAAAAATTTAAATATCATCCACTTTAATAAATCAGGATTACCAGAAATTTGCCCCCAAGATGCATAAATATTGTTTCGACTTGGGACAGACATACATGTACTTGCATTTCACTAACATATTCTAAAATCTAAATCACAATTTATGTCAGGATAATATTCTGCGTTTACGCACTCCGGAGACCCACATACCAATAATACACAATCCTATCTCGCACAAACTACTTTGCAAGGTCACACACGATTCACAATATATATATATATCTATATTTAGGCCACAGTATAGAATTCTACTACGTATTGCATATTATTATTACGCTGTATGTATATTATTACAGAAAGGACGATTCAGTGGTTATTGATTTGAGAGTTGTAGCATCTAAGTGATTCTAACTTCTAAGTAAACAATTATGTAAATAATATATTTGCTATTATTATTGAAGTAGTAGTACATGTACTACTAGTAGTAATAGTAGTACATGTACTACTAGTAGTAATAATAGAGTAGTAGCAGTAGTAGTCACAGTAGTAGTAGTAATGGTAGTAATAGTAGTACTGGTAGTTGTTGTTGTGGTGGTGGTGGTGGTGGTTTGACATCACATGCACAATTGTCACCTACACGTACAGAATTTATTCATTTATTTATTCACTTATTCATTCAAAATTTATTCATTTTTTTGAAAAATCATATCTCTTGAATGGCTTTGGCCTGACTAAATTTGCTCAAACTTTGAATGTTTGATTTCTAAAAAAAATCTGAGGAAAGTTCTCTTCAAAGCACTTCCACTTACATTTACTACAAATGTGCTTATCCTCTTTCAATTGTATATTTATTCACTAACGCTTTTTTCCCCTTTCTTTCTTTCCTTCTTTCTTTCTGTCTTTTTTCTTTAGTTAATTAGTTATACATTTGTTCCAATTCATACTTTTTATGGCTTCAATAAAACATGATCTACTGGGGGGGGGGGGGGAGTCTTATGAATTGCAAATGCAGCACTTGATCCACTGCATAGCAATTACCACTTTCTATAGAAAAGTTCAGTACTATGAACACTGAACCATGAAGACAGGATGTTTTACCCAAGCATGAAACAAATAACAAGAAAAGAGGCTTTATTTTTTCCTTGGCCAGTTGACCCAAAGTGACCTGACCAGGGTGATGAATTAAAGTGAACAATAACAATGAAACTGGACAGGAATTACACTTGATTGTGGGTATGAACTGTACAGCACAGTGTATTGAACTCATAACACAGTATACCACATATGGTACTGTACAAGGTGTGAAAAAAAAGAAACGAGATTATGACAGCCACGCCCATGAAGCAATGTCAATCAACCCACCACCCATGTCACTATGTTGCCCAACATCTCACTAAAGAGCAAGTTTAGTTTTGCCAATTTTTCTTTTATTTAACCCGTTGGCTACGGAAACCGGATGTGTCCTGTGTTAACTCTATGGGATTTTCAGAATCTCGTAGGCAACGGGTTAAAAGCTTTATACCCAAAGGTCATACACCAATAACAGATTCTGAATGTCTTAAAGTGATAGGCTAACATTGTGGAGCTTCAATTTAAAAAATTGTCAAACTTTGATACCTGAGCTACATAGAAGTGTTCAAATGGACGAATAAACACCCTAGAATACAAAAGTTTGGAAAGTTACACTGCCAATGGCAACTTATGTATGAATATTAATTAATAATAAAACTCGGGGCAAGTTTTATTAACCTAGGTGTACACACAGTAAGTCTATGGGAGGAAATGGGCAAGTGAATCTGGTCAACTTATGATTTTCACTTTTTTAAAGCACTAAATAATCATTTTGAAATACAATTTTTTCAGGGTTTCATTTTAGACCTCATCAAAGACACTGGTAGCATGGGGAATCATGCGGCTCAGATTTTTTTAACTGTGGTAAATGTTAGCCAATACCTTTAAGTTTTTTTTATTAATAATGAAAAATCTCGGGGGGGGGGGGGGACCACAGAGATATGTCACTGTGCTTTAACAGTCTGCTATACAAACATGGAGCAGGGAATAAATCTGGCTCCTGGTTCTATTGGGAGGGGGCCCAACAAAGTGTCTCAAGCTTCTCCTGGCGGCTTATGGAGAAAATGCAATGTCGCAGACGGGATTGTCTCCTGGAGAAGCTCGAGATACCAACTGAGCACATGCCCATCCGACCCAGGAACTTCACATTGATTCCTTGCTCCACTTCTCTTTTTTGTCGCACCTCGTATATACATTTACATGTAGCCAACTGAGTATGATTTGACGTAACACCATTCTACATCACACATTCTGAGATAATTTGGGTACCAGTGTCAATGGGTTAAAATATGTATGATGGGAAGAACTTGATATAAAATCTGTAAAATAATCAGTACCTCTTTTTCGTATTGGAGAATTATAACAAACTACAATGTTGAATATTTCAACAAATATCAAAATGTCATGTTGTTACTGTTTGAAGCCCCTTTAACGATGAAAACATTGAGTAACAATCACTATTTGCATATTTTGTTATTTTGACATTCAATATTGATCAGGGTTTTTTTTTTGGGGGGGGGGTCAGCAGCACTTTGTGTAAGGTGAAAAATTATTAAACCTTACATCATAAATGACTTAAGCTTGTCACTTTAATCTGTAAAGTAAGGTGATTGGCCAGCATGTCTTTTGATTTGTGATTGATGATTGCAAAATCTGAACTACTGGAACACATCTAATGACTACTTCTCACCTCCGGACTACCAGGAAATCAACCATTCACAGTCACAGACAATGGATTACAACAAAAACATTTTCAAGATCATAGCTCTCCAAAACCATAAGTGGTGATTTAAAATAAACAGCAACCGAGTAGATGAAATAGCAATAGAATCCCCTCGTACAGGTATCCATTCCAATGCTCAGGCTACCAGTGTTCAATGCCATGCAATTCGTAAAGCGTGTGCTCCACGATAGGGGATCATCTATGTACGTAGATTGGGTGATCATTTCCTTGAGGGGAAATTGGCAATATCCAGCAGTCTCCCGCAATACTGTCAAACAATTAGATTAACAAAACTAGGAGAGAGAAGAAAGAATCACCCCTGGGCCCAATGCATGAATGAAATGAAAATATCCTGATTGCGCAACCAAAGAACAGCAATCGTGTTTATGTTGTTTCCCCAGTTAGTTGACAAACCTCACATTTGAGATGGATAGCATGCCCCGTACATGTATCTTTCATTTTTATGTCATATGATCCCATATCTTTTCTCTATCTCTCTCCATTGGGATCATACAGAGGTGACCCTAGTACTAGTAGATAGATTTCACAATTTAAATTATGACGCTTTATTATTATATAAAAAATTATCTTGGTAATGGTTATATTATGTACCAGTACATTCCACTGATAGTACATCAAGTATAGGCAAGTTGCGTACTGACCATCACCTTCCTGTTGTATTGGAAAGAGATTTTAAACATTAAACTTCACTATACTACACATATAAATTGATAACAACTTAACTTTTCACTCATGAAAATTTAAAAATAAATAATTTTACAATACATAGGCCCTACATGTAACTTTTTGTCTGTAGATTTAAAATTTGATTTAATCGAACTCATTGCAGATCCAGTCATAGAGATAGCAAAATATCCAGTCAATATACTGTGCATTTCTTTGGACCAACTACCTACTGTAAACATATTAGCCTACTCGATATGTAATTGAAAAAGTACCAATCTTGTATGTCTGCCTTCCAAGAAATGGTGAAGATATTTGTTTTGAAGGGAAAGACCAATCATTCACTAGCACTTAGCCATCTCACTAAAAGACAAGTGTTGAGCAAACAAAATATTGTGTACATGTACGACTCCATACCATGTGGATAACGTACAAGTTCCAAATGGGTTTCTGTTATTGAAAAACATCTTGGTTAGAGTTGACATGATATTTCGCATCCCAGACTAGCAAAATGGAAGACCACAATATGACACACTTCAAGTCTTAAAGCAGGGCTCGACACTAGCACTTGCCTGCTTGCCCGGGGCAAGTAAAATTTCATGTTGGGCAAGTAAAATCTCAAAATGTTAAAATTTACTTGCCCAACTGGGCAAGTAAAATTTTGATTATGAATTAAGAAATGAGCAAAACGTCCAAAAATCTTACCAAGAATGAACAAAATATTGTCTAAACTTTAAGTTGAACTAACTTTAACATTATTTTGTTCATTGTACTTCATTATATTTTTATGACTCTGTAAATTAATGTTTCTGATTACCGGTATTGTTTGTTTTCGGGCAAGTAAATTTTTCATTCAGGGTAAAAATCTGAAAGTGATAATTTCACTTGCCCAAAGGGCAAGCAGGAAAAAATGTTAGTGTGGAGCCCTGCTTAAAGCATACAGAAACGCCAATAAACATCACTCTAGGCTTTATTATGCACCTATGAATGAAATGATTGGTTCTTCACCTTTCTACCAGTTCTCTAATTTGTAAAGTAATTGGTTCCCATAGCCTGGCAACAGGTTAGATATGAAACTTGAAATCATGCAGCAGCACTATATCACTATATGTACCAATGAAAATCTTTACTATAGTTAAATGATCCTATGTGACATTTTTTTATCTGCTCCAGCATAAATGTATTTGGAAGTAGGAGATCATCATCCTTCTATGTAAATATTGCTTGATATAAATTTGTGTTCATACTCAGTGAGTAAAAACAGAAAACATGTAGGAAGTCATCATCTTACTACACATAATTCCTGCAAGTTCTTCCCGGTCTGCTTGAAAAACATGTGTTTATTTTCGCTGAACACTGACTGAACAGAAAATGGCCACTTTGTGTAAAACTCTACATTAATTCTGTTTCAGAATATTACAAGCAGCATCAAGAGATATGAAGAGATGGGTGAATATAATGAAGTAGGATTAGCAGGAAACAATAAGATTACACTTCTAATTCCTAAATGTCAGACATTTGCTCCAGCGACAATTGATGCGACGATTATTTCATACTCTAAACCTGACCTCAACCCTAACCCTAACCCTATTCTGAACTGGAAACCCAATGGCAACCGTAACCCTAATTCTTGGTCTTCTGAGAAATTGTCACCAGAGCAACTATCGCCGGAGCAAATGTCAGATCACCCTTATCACCCCCCCCCCCCCATACTGTTCAATTCAAGTTTGTTTGTTTTTTCCTTCTCAAATAACAATTTTAATTAGTATGTTACAAGGTCCAGTTGATTACAAATTGTGTACAGGACAGGATATCTTATTTTCTTCTAGGTGTACAGGACAGGATATCTTATTTTCTTACAGCAACCAGAATCAAAATAAGAGTATCTCCTGTAGGACCATCCTCCTTAATCTTTAATTCATTTTACATCACGCCACTGCTACAATGATTCCGTCACAGAATCCCAAGATCAAATGACATTCACGTAACGGATCGACGGGATGCATACGTAATCATACACAAATGCGTGCAATCCGAACCAAGCGCTATGTTGGGATGAAGAACCTCCCTGCCGCAGTACAAGTATGGATGCCATGATCATTTACTGACCTATTTAGCTAGCAAGATTAATGGGTGTCTTGCATACTGTATGCATGCAAACCGAGAGGCACGGAACTAAAATAGAATCACATAATTACTTGAGCAGATCTACATTACTGCATATGGGAAGAGAAAGATGGGAGAAATTAACATCTTGGAACTTGCACTGCATGTTCTAGTACATCGATCCAGCATCTTGTATGCGAGATATGTAGGATCAAAGTCATCAATCATGGATCGTAAATTGAATGGATTATCTATTTATGTATTTCAGTAAATGAATGTTATGTGACCAGAGTCAAGAATAAATCTTTGTTGTAGTAAAGAGAGTGATTATTTATTATGTCAACTGAATAAGTATTGGGGGACAGCTCCAGATTGTACAAGTCTGAATAATGTCAAGTATAGTCAATTTCACCAAGTGTTTCAGTCTAAATTCTAATCAAATGGGTGTACACTATATGCCAGTGTTATTCAGAGGTATGCCACAGCAATGACAGCATTTTTAAAATAAAATTTTTATATACCCAGAAGTTCATTTGCAAACACCACAAAACTCTATTTGATATGAGGACTTCTGAATATTAACATGAAACTTTACGTTTTCTTTATGTATTTGACATCTTAGTCATGCAACTTAGTCATTCTGTACTCACATAAATCTTTTATTTAAAAAAAAAACGTCAAATGTATGCATCAATTAATGTAATGACACTGCCCAAAACCTAGCAACTATCTCATCCCATTTTTGAAATAGATACTGGCAATACATTTTATTTCACAAACACTTTTTTCGTGAGGGGGTGGGGGTGGGGATTATAAATAGAACCTGTTAATATAAGCACTATCTCATACAGAACTTATCACAATAATCACCAGAAACTTATTGTAGAGAAGTAGTTTAATTTTTCTAAACAACCATGTCTCCATAAAGTGATAACACTATGGCTGCAAGACAGGCTGCCAAATAGAAATAGAACACTACTTTGTTTTATGAAGGAAGACTATAATTCCAAATATATTACCAAGGCTCCAGTGATATACAGTACATAGCAAGAATCAACATACATGTACATGTATATCATAAATCTTTTTATTCCAAATATCTATAAAATATTGTGTGGCTCCACAATTAACTAACAGTAACAAAAGATTTCTGAAAAATTTTGCCCCAAATTGCCGACTATGGGGGGGGGGGGAGGAGGGGAGAAACACTACTCTCTACTGAGCCTTCAGTTATCGGTTAATGACTCTTGTGTGTAGAATATAGTTTGCATAATTGCTCCATTTCCTACATACAATGAGTGTGGAAACTTTGCCTGCATTGTCATCTGACATCATAAATTATTTTCTTTTTTAATAATATTCTGTGATGAATCTGTCTGCTACAATGTACACTGTACTGTACATTACTTTAAAGAGGACTGGCTTTCAAAATATTAATCCAAAACAGGCCCAAATCAGTTGCTGTAAGATGAAAGTAATTTGCTTCTGTTCGATTTCAAAGACAGCAGCAGGTCTGGAGTCGTGTATCGTCGCCATGGTGACAGGCTCCAGTTCGAGGCCACCAATTAACCAATTTGAGACGAAGTAAGGATCCATTCCCGTTTTGTTTTTCTAATATATAACCAGAGAGTGCCTTGGCACTGCCGAATAACGGTGGCTCTGTTTTTATGAATATTGTCACAGGGTGAGAAATATGCATCGCAGTGTCCGCACATCACCGCAACCAACAGGTCGACCGGTTTGTCCGAGGAAATTAAAATTCTTCTGATGCATGAGAAAATCTGACCGGAATTTGTAATGTGCTCTCTGTGTGGCTGTGGGCATGATCTGCACTTTGAATTCATCCCCCTTCCAGCCTTAACGAGGGGATGAGATGCCTGTCCATCAGACCACGAGTGTCATACAATCCCTTCTAGATCAATGAAATCAACACAGGTACATACAAGTGCAAGGCATTGTTGGAATGTATTTTCATCGAGGCGTCGGGCAACAGGGACTGGGTTACACGGCAAGTATCAGAGTCGGTTTTACAGCTGACATGTTGTTCGTTTCGACCATCATCGCTTAACCCTCTCCCTTCAAGACGTCATTCAGCTCTCAAAGACATAATCCATGTGTTACTTGACTCCAGAAGCAAGGAGTTAATGTGCAATCATTTCACACACCACTTAGCCTGAAAAAAAGCGACATGCTACCGTAACCCAGACACCCCTTCCCCCAAAATCTCATTTCGTAAATCCAATTCAGGGACCCTTTACGAAAATAGAAGATCATTGAATTTGGAGATCCGTGACGTTTACCTCTCCGTCACAGAGCCGCCAGGTGCACCATGGATCGCAAAGGTCACCTTCACGGTATTGTTGTTTTCGGGCAAGTAAATTTTTCATTTCAGGGTAAAATCTGAAGTGATAATTTCACTTGCCCAAGGGCAGCAGGAAAAAATGTTAGTTGGATGCCCTGCTATAAAGCATAACAGAACGCAATAACACACTCTAGCTTTATTATGCACCTATGAATGAAATGATTGGCTTCTTCTCACCTTTCTACCAGCTTCTCTAATTGTAAAGTAATTGGTTCCCATAGCCTGCAACAGGTTAGATCATGAACTTGAAATCACTGCAGCTGCACATACCGAGATCTTATAAAATCTCTAGCTTAGTAAATGTATCCTAATGCTGACATTTTTTTATCTGCTCCAGCATAAAGTATTGGAAGTAGGAGATCATCATCCTTCTATGTAACTATTGTTGGAATAAATTTGTTGTTCATACTCATGTGAGTAAAAACAGAAAACATGCTAGTAATCATCATCTTACTACACATTATTCCTGCAAGTTCTTCCCGGTCTGCTTGAAAAAACATGTGTTTATTTTCGCTGAACACTGACTGAACAGAAAATCGCCCTTTGTTGTTAAAACTCTTACATTAATTCTGTTTCAGAATATTACAAGCAGCACTCAAGAGATATGAAGAGATTGTGGTAATATAATGAGTAGGATTAGCAGGAAACAATAAGGATTAACACTTCTCATTCCTAAATGTCAGAATTTGCTCCACGCGGACAATTGATGCGACGATTCATTTCATATCTAAACCTGACCTCAACCCCTAACCCTAACCCTTTCTGAACTGGAAAGCCCAATGCAACCGTAAACCCTAATTCTTGGTCTTCTGAGAAATTGTCACCAAGAGAACTATTCGCCGCCCGAGCAAAGTCAGATCACCCTTTATCCCCCCCCGCCCCCCCATACTGTTCAATTCAAGTTTGTTTTCCTTCTCAAATATACAATTTTAATTATGTATGTACAATCGTCATGTGATTACAAATTGTGTACAGACAGATATCTTATTTTCTTCTAGGTGTACAGGAACAGGATATCTCTATTTTCTACAGCAACCAGAATCAAAATTAAGAGTATCTCCTGTAGGACCATCCTCTTATCTTTAGTCATTTTACATCACGCCACTGCTACAATGATTCCTGTCACTAGAAGTCCAAGTCAAATGACATTCACGTAACGGATCGACGGGATGCCATGACGTTACATCATACACAAAATGCGTGCAATCCGAACCAACGCTTATGTTGGATGAAGACCTCCCTTCCCGCAGTACAAAGTATGGATGCCATGTCATTTACTGACTCTATTTTTAGCTTACCAGATATATGCTTTCCTCTGGTTCTGCCATACTGTATGCATGCAACCGAGAGCAGGAACTTAAAATAGAATCACATAATTTACTTGAGCCATGATCTACTTACTGATATGGGCAAGAGAAAGATGGTCGGAAATTAACACTGGAACTTGCACTGCCATTGTTCTAGTACATACGATCCAGCATCTTGTTGCAGATATGTTAGGATCAAATCATCAATCATGGATCGTAAATGAATGGCATTATCTATTTTATGTATTCAGTAAATTGAATGTACTGTGACCAGCAGTCAAGAATAAATCTTTGTTGTAGTAAAGAGAGTTTATTATTATTTGTCAACTGGAATAAGTATTGGGCGACAGCTCCAGATTGTACAGTTTGAATAATGCTCAAGTATAGTTCATTTCCCAGTGTTTCAGTTTCAATTCTAATTCACAAGGGGTGTGTACACATAATGACAACAGTGATTTACAGAGACTACTGCCACAGAGCCAAAGACAAGATTATTTAAATAAATTTATATTACAGCAACAGCTTCATATAATGCAATAACACAACAAAACATCTATATAATGAATAATGAGGACTTAGGCTCGAATAATATAACAATGAAACTTACTGTATTTCTTTATGTATATTGACTTCTAGCTCATGCCAACTATCATTCTTACTCACAATAATCTTATTAATTAAAAAAAAAAGTCAATGTATGCCAACTCAAATTAAAATGATAATGACACTGCCAAACCATGAGCACTTCATACATACCCATTGTTGAATAGATACTGGCCAAATACATTTATGCATTTATCACAGAACACTTTTTTTCAGTAGAGGAAGCGTGGGGATCAGGTGCGGATATATAAAATAGCACCATGTATAACTATAAAGCACTATCTCATACAGAATATAATCCCATAATCTACCAGAAAACTTTTGATACGAGAAGTAGATTTAAATTTTTCTAACAACACATGTCTCCATAAACAGTAGCAACAATATGCTCAAGAGCAGAGTCTGCGCCATCAATAGAAAATAGACACACTACTATTGTTTTGATAGAAGGAAGATTATAAATTCCAAAATATATTACCGAAGGCCCTCCATTGAAATACAAGTAACATAGCAAGAAATCAACATACATAGTACATATATATCAATAAATCTTTTTATTCCAACATATCATATAAAAATTTGTGTGCATCACACAAATAACTAACAGATAACAAAAGCCATTTCTGAAAAATTATGCACCAATTGCCGACTATGGGAGAAAGGGGGACGGGAGAGGGTGGCGCGCAGAAACACTACTCTCATACTGAGCATTCAAGATATCGTATCGTAATAGACTATTGTGTGTGAGAATATAGATACATATAGATATAAGATACATATATATAATACAATGATTGTGGGCTTTGCTGCATGGTGTCATTGACATCATCTTATTTCTCCATATATTAATAATATTCGAGCAGCATGTGGATGAATCTGATTCTGCTACAATCAGTAGCACTGCTACCTGCTACAATTACTTGAAGAGGGACTTGGCTTTCAAAAATATATGAAAATTCCAAACCAGACCCAAATCAGTTGCTGATGGATGAAGCTAATTATGCTTCTACGATTCGATTCAAACAGCAGCAGAGTAAATTCTTGCGCAGTCGTGTATCGTCGACACATTGATGACAGCCATCAACAAGTTACGCCAAAGAGGCACCAACTTAACCAATTTTGAGACGGAAAATAAGGAAATGCATTCCCAGTTTTTTCTCATATACAAGCAGCGATTGACCTTAGCGCCACTGACCGCATAACGGCTGGCATCGGCCTGTATTTATGATTTGTCACAGAGGTGGTAAGCATCGCAAGTGTATCCGCCACATCACCGCAACCAACGGTCGACCGCGTTTGTTCCGAGGAAAATTAAATCTTCTGAATGCATCGAGAAAATCTGACCGGAAATTTGTAATGTGCTCTCTGTGTCGCTGTAGGTATGAATACTGCCACTTTGATTCATCCCACCTGTCCAGCACTAACGACGGGAGATAGAAGATGCACTTGTCCAATCAGACACAGAAGGTATCAATCCTTCTAGATCAATGAAAATCAGACACGGTACATACAAGTGCCAAGGCATTGTATGGTGTATATAATTCATCGGCGATCGCGCAACAGGACTGGGTTACCAGGCAAGTAATCAAATCGGCCTTTTACAGCTGACATGATTGTTACGTATATCGACATCAATCGCTTACCCTCTCCACATCAGAAGTCTCAGACTGACACAGAAAATTACAATTGAAGATATAATATAAGAAATCAGAGCAAGAAGATATAATAGCGACAACAATACACAACACTATAGACATGAGCGACATGATAACAGTAACCAGCGACCGCCATATCCCCGCAAAATCTTCAATATCGATAATTCAAATTTCCGGGCGGACACCTATACGAATTAGAAGAATCATTGAATTTGGAATCCGTGACTTTACCTCTCCGTACACAGACGCCGCCAGCGTGCACCATGGAATCGCAAGAAAGGTCAACCATTCACAGAGCAGCAATCTTTTAGACTCTGTCGCCCCACCTCACAGCGCTTAACCTAGTTAGCACCTCACACAGGATGAAGGCAGTACAAGTATTCTATGGACACCAGCATGAAATTTAATAACTTCAGCAAATGAAACAAATACAGAAAGAATCACAACAATACTTCGGAGATCTTTAATACCTTAATACAGCATACGTCATATATTTTCGTGTACAAATATTAGAAAAGAATTTTACATTCAAAGACGGG
>JZLH01S0043106.1:17372-47372 GCA_001188425.1 Eucidaris tribuloides
AATTAAACTCGGGGCGAGTTTTGATAGCGTAGGTGTACACACAGTAAGCCTATGGGAGAAAATGGGCAGGTGAATCCGATCAACTTACGATTTTCACTCATTTTGAAAATACAATTTTTTCAGGGCGTCATTTTTACACCTTATCAAAGACAATGGTAGCATGGGGAATCATGTAGCTCAGATTTTTGTAACTGTGGTAAATGTTAGCCAATACCTTTAGAAATAATTGACCTCAATGAAATCTACACAGCATTTTTTTCTGTCATAGTGAATTCTGACCGTAAGAAACATTTAAACATGATTTGATCATGAAAGTTTTACAGTGTAAACCTTGATCAATGTATTTAGATCTACAACCATAACCATTGTAACTCGAAAGGAGGGGATTACTTTAATTTTGTGAAAAGATCACAACATAATGCTTTGAAATTGACGTATGACAAAACAGGGCCCTGGGAATGGGAATGAGAATGCTGTAGTAATCCCAGCATACTCAGCTAGTTCCAGGGGCCTAATCTGATACAATGTACAAGAAATTTACTAGAAATCATTATTTTTATTGTGTGAGGCAAAGAGAACGCCTTTTCAGTCTGTCTCGATAGGATGTTATTCATTGACACAATGAAGTTTCAAGTTATCAATGATAATTTAGAGTTATTGACAAATAATTTCTTTAGTCGTATGGGAAATCATATCAGACGTTTTCAAGCCCTCTGTAATTTTGTGTAAATCAATATTATACTACGTAAAGCTACGTTCCCATTAGCGAGATTGTAGTCTCGAGTATGGCGAGTTAGCGCGAGATTTGAACTGCGCATAACTCGCCATGAAATTTGCTTGTTTACGAGTGCATCTACGATGCAACATCGAGTTTAAGGCGACACTTTACGAGTGAACGAGCGTGATTACGAGTCACACAGAGCTTTGGTATTGAGGGGGTGGGGGGGGGCGTTTGATGACCTGAGTCTGCCGACTTGTAAGACCTTTCTACGACTTGCTTACCGACCTTTCTAGACTTGTACCGACTCGTACGATTTGGCCGACCTGCCCAGAGAGTATCACGATTCTGGTTAAGAGTTTGTACGAGTTTCACACGACAGTGGAGTGGATTCAACCGTTGGAGGGATTCCGGGGAGCCATATTTTGCTCTGCCGAGGGAGCGAAAATGCAGCATGTATATGCTGAATTCGATGCAAATATGTCAATAAAGGGATCATTAATAAATTAATGTACTACATTATAGTATGTAAAATATTACCTCTTGTCAAAACTACAAACATCAAACATATTAAAACGTGGATTTTCCCAGGGTTCTTTAAATCATTGGAAAAAGCGTAATTAAAATGTAACCAAATCGTTTTTATATAATTCTACGAAACAAAAAACAAAAATATCCGACTTGTATAACAATTTCGGTAATTTCCGACATAACCTTACACGTAATAAAGCACTCACTATATCATTTAAAGAAACTCAGTAACAGTTTGAAAATTATTACCAAATCATAATTACAATAAGTCAAATTAACCGAAACACTTAAATAATAGAAAAGAAATAAAACAATATAGACATATTTTTATCGAATTCAATTCTTTCTTTACAACAACTGGTCCAGATTTTGGTTTTCAAATATAAAAGCAATGATAATCAGTATAGCAGCTATTATATCAAATCTTTTAGATAATACCGTTTTTTGACTACACCTGCACCAATCAAGTCGGAATTATGAAAAAAATAATCATGAATCAGAAGTTCATCAGGTATGACGACCTCGGTATGAAATTATTAAAACAATTACATGTATCATGAAATTGCGCCACCGTATAGAATATTTATTCAATATTTTCATTGTCATTGCGAACATGCCCAAATTTTATACAGACTGGCAACGTTTAGTCCCATTTAAACAAACATATCTTCCCGAAATAACTAACTACAACCTATTTCTTTGTTGCCATCTAGTCAAGACTTTGGAAAAAATGATTATAAATATTAATTTTCATTTGTATCTTGTATTGAAATTATTCATTTTCTTCACAGGTTTTCCAACAGAGCATGAATTATTTACCTTATAGATGAAAGAACTGATGATTATTCATAAAAGGAAACGTAATAGTGCATATTTATTGATTTAGCAGGCTTTCGTTTTTTTTTTCGACTACAACATTTTTTACTATAAAAGTTAAATGATTTATTCGATTCGTTGAACACCTTATCTGGTTTAAGAGCTAATTTTCAATCGACATATATCTTCTAATATTCTTAATTGTTTTCTAATAACAAAAATTCCCCCATGTTACGTGTATTCAGTGCGGCGGTCCCTCAAGTACTATTTTAGTCCTCTTTTATTTTAATGTTACATAAATTATTTTAATAATTACACCATCCATATCTCTCTTCCATTATGGTTGTAGATGATACTAGTATTCTATTTTTCACATAAGATATAAATGAACTAATAAAACCTTCAACTCAGAATGGTTTATATTTCTTCATGGCTTAAATGTGGGAAACTTTCTTTCAATATCAGTAAAACGAATGTAATTCTATTTGAAACTGTTTATTCAGCGCTTAATATCATTATACACGTCATATTAAAATTGATGTCCAGTTTCTTGAATGAAATGATATTAAATTATCAACAACTATTTTATTAGGAAATATAATTGACAAAATCTTATCTTGACTCAAGTTATGTAATTTTCTACAAATATATAAGGGATATAGGGATTTTACATAGATTAAGAATTTTCTCTCTAAATGACTGTTAGTTGTTTTATACTCCATTTTACTACTATATCAATTATTGCATAAAACTGCATGGGAAATTGTTGTAAAACAAATGTATAATTTATTACTTTAACATAAAAATAGCCGTAAGGGTTTGTATACACGCTTTTTTCTTTGAACATGGAGATCTCTCTCTCTCTCTCTCTCTCTCTTTTACAATTTAAACGTTCTAGAAATATTGATATTATATAATTTCAACAAACAAACAACGTTCGTCTCTCGACTTTTAATAACTTTTTCACTTGCAATAGAAATATATTCTCATATCCACCCCAATGTTGGGACCGCAAGGTCTCGGTTTCGGTTCCGAAGTCGAAAAGGTTACTTTGCTCTCAAAACTCCCTCAGACACCATGGCCTGGATATATGGAACAATATAAATCATGTGTTAAACAAAGAGTATTTTATATTCCTTTTGAAAAACTGTTAAATCTGTCTTAAATACACAAACAAGCAGAACAGTTTGGAAATATTTGTATGATCTATATATTGCATAATACTCTTCGGTCTTTCTGGCTATAATGATAGATTAAGTGAATTTCTCATATTAAAGAAGAATTTCAAATTATTCTGTTTGATAAATGAACAAATACTGGGCCAAATGCGGAGCATTCCCCCTTTCACGTCCATGCACTGTAGTCACAAATTGTTCTTACTATTTGTTACTTTTTATTTAACCGGGTTGTCACATCGTCAAGCATATTCTTCTCACCGTGTCAACCCTGCCACTAATTTCTTCTTACCCCAATGCTTCATTATGAAATTCAACTGATATCTTTTTGTTTCTTATCAACTTTGCAATCAGCATGTTTTGTTTTAGATTCCGCTCTCCTAATCTAATATAAGTTTCAGATTCAGTTTACATGTAGATCCCGTAATTAAACTTGTTTATTCACTCAATTGTAATTTGCATATTTGATGCCTTTTATAGTTTAAAAAAAGTTGCAGAAATAAATAAAATTGAAAAAAAGAGACCTTGATCTTTTTGCATAACCTGTTGGCATGAAAATCGCCGCAGAAAAGTAATATTCAGGATTACAGTAAGACAGGTTACAATATTTTAACTGCGAGAAATTTCAATTAGAACCACAGGTGACTCAAATGTGCTTTATTGAGTATTCATCTCTGTCATGTCTGTTTAATTCGGTCAGTTATAGTGAATTTATGATGTTGTTTTTTATTACTTCCCAAACGATCAATTTAACATTTGGCAGTATCTCCTCAGGCCATTTTTAAATTATGTATATGAGCCACTATGGCATATGCATTGTATAACGACATACTTAATGACAATAATCACTAATTCTTTAAATTCCAATCAGTGACAATGAAATAATGCAAAATGAGTGAGAAATGCTTTCCAGCTTAACATATTCCTGCAGAATGAAAATGACTATTTTTATAGGTCAGCTGACATAGCAGGGTGGGCTCGGCCTTGCACTCTCCAATAAGCTCACACGGCTCGCTGTCGCCTCGCGACGGGCTCTGGAAACTCGCTGTTAAAGTCCCGCCGTACATCGTTTGAACTCGTCCTAAATCTCGTGCGTTAAACTCAGTTGCTGACTCGAAACACAATCGTTGGTGGGCTCGTACACACTCTTCTGGAAACTCGATATGTCACTCGATATACTTAAAGCTGGCCGAGTTATTAGCAGTTATGAAGAAGTGATTGCGAGCCTTGTTCACGAGTATGCGAGTACTATAACGCGAGTTTAGTTCGAGTGTATATAGCGAAATTACAGCGAGTTGCTCTGCGACGTTAGTAAAAATTTTTAAACCTGTTAAAAATTTTGGACGCTGCTCCGCGACGTCAAGAAGAGTTGTGCGCGAGATACGCCGAGCCGTGCCGAGTTGTTGCGAGTTATCGCCGAGTTACATGGGAGCTTTTCGCGAGTTATCGCGAGTTGTCGCGAGTGTCCTCATTTAAGCAACTCGCCACAACTCGCCATAACTCGCTTCTACAACTCGGCTAAGTGGGAACGTCAGGCTTTACGTATTGATGGCTCCGGCATATCATTTCATAATTTCTTGAACATCTGTTGATACTTTAAGCTGAACATTTTCTCCTACAATGTAAATTTAGAAATCTACCTTTAAAATTCGATGACCACACACCGATGACGTGAGTGAAAATCGTGGTACATTGTCGAAAGAGACCACCAAGGCATCGCGAACATTGTTTTTGACAGAACATGTTACATAACATCAAAAGCCTGCCGACACATTCGCGGATAGAGTTACACCACGGTGCACACACAGTCGTGCGGTTGAGGGTCAACATGCCACCACATGGTGTCCGAAAATAGCCCGGCCGATTGTACGCTAATCTTGAAACTCGATGCTGAGCGAAAAGAGATGGACATTCCTTCTCGACGAAGCGATAATAACTTGACCCCCGTGTCCGAAAAACTCCGAATAGTCTTCGCTCTCATCAGGTTGAAATGTCTGCAATTACTTCTACAACAAACTGCAACCACAACCACACCTACAAGTACAAGTACAACTACAAATGCTACTACAACTACAACTGTTTACAACTGCAACTGCAACTACAACTACAACTACAACTAGTAACTACACTAAACTGTCAATAACAGCAGTTGTAGTTGCAATTTGTAGACAGTTGTAGTTATATTATTTGTAGTTGTATGTGTAGTTGTGGTTGTAGTTTGTTGTAGAAGTAATTGAAATTTCAGCCTGAGAGTGAAGACTATTCGGAGCAGTACCAATTACAGCTAAAACAGCTTCAACTGCAACTACTCATACAACTATAATTCCAAAACTGCAGCTATTACAACAACAACTGCAACTATAACTGCATCTGCAATTGCAACTACAGCTACAGCTACTGTTACAGCTTCAACTACAACTACAACTACAACTACAACTACAACTACAATATCAACTACAACTACAACTATAACTACAACTACAATTATAATACAACTACAACTGTAACTACAATATCAACTACAACTAGCACGGCTACACCTACAATTACTAATACAACTATAATTCCAACTACAACTATTACATGTACAACTGTAACTACAAGTACAACTGTAACTAACTACAACTAAAATTGCAACTGTTAATCGACAGTGTTATCTTCAGTAGATTGTGATATTGCATAATAATATTATTACACTAATTGACACCGCAAATCAAAGTTTGATGATAATTATCATCAGACTGAGATTTTCTTTCAATAGATAATATATTTAGATCATAATTAAATATATATGATCGATATAAGAAAAGGAGATATTTTTGTTTTCATAACAAATTACCAATGTTTTATACGAAGGGAGTCTATTGACCTAAATTGAGTATATTGTGAATCTAAAATTTCCCTTTACATTCTCTGCCAAACTGACATCACAACAAGAGTGAAGAGTGATCCACTAACGAAATACATGTACAAAAATGTCGAACTTTGGAGATTGAAAGTGGTTCTCAATTTAGGGCAGAATTAAGTACATGTATACTGAACATTTTAAAGTTTCTGCTGTAAACATGTCATAGTAATACATTCCTCCCCTTTGTACAATTATTAGAAAAAGCTGGAAATGTCTGTAATTGTGAAATATGTTGTGTTGTGTAGTGTTTGATGGGATCAATGTCTATCAGGACCAGAGAAATGGCACTTACAAAGAATGAATGTTCATAATATGGATCAATGTTTACTATTTAAGAACGTTACCTTCAAATTTATGATTCTCACAATTTTGCACACTGTATTTTAATAATAATAATAATAATATTGGGTATTTATATTGCGCACGTATCCACTCAAAGAGTGCTCAAGTCGCTGTATACAATGCTCATTAAACAATAACAAATTTCAAACAAAATCAAGCGAAGGACATAATTTATATAACTACATGAAATTTCAATTTACATGACATAATTTGTAATTGTACTATAATTATATTCTTACAAGTTAAACAAATATGATTGTAGTCTCTTTTTGAAGATTTCTACTGAAGGTGATTCACGAATCCTTAAGGGTACGCTATTCCATATTTTTGGAGCAATGTTCTGGAATGCTCTATCCCCCAGTTTGTTTTTGTTTTCGGTACTTCCAATTGGAGTTTTGAGGTTGAACGTAGGTATCTGGCAGGATTACGAATCTGGAGGATATTACTAGGATATTGTGGATTACAAGAGTGAAGGGTTTTATACGTGATCAATAAAATTTTGTAAGTGATTCTCTTAGATCTATTTTGATCTATCTTTCCTTATTTGGATCAAATTTGAGCCAAAAAGGTAACTTAACAAATCAACGCTGTTATAGCTATGATTGTAGATTGTAGAGATTGGATATCTTTTACATTATCCTAACATGGAGGTAGCCCACGCAAATTTGTACAGAAGGCTAATTCTATGAACATTAGAATATTATACGAACAAATAGAGTGTAATATGTCGACGTTAAGGCGTTACTCTTGCAGATAATGTTTCATCATTTAGAATTTACAATGACGTATTTCAAATGAAATCTAATTTATTGTCCGTTATTAAAATAGCTGGTACATAATTATTGACCGGTTAAACCATGTCAGTACAATACAAGAGAGATGTCTCTGTAATGTATCTTGTTATTATTACTGTGTGGCACTCGTTGATTCTAACGACAGTCAATGTGAATTGAAAATAATGTTTTATAATCCACAACGAAGCGATGATGAAACACTATATCGCATTGCACCTAATAGCCTAAATGCTGATTTATTGTCAGTGATTATGGTTATTGTAATCTATAGACTCACTACACAAATAATGTGTGCCTTGTAATCAGGGATTAAATGTGAATGAAACAAAATGAATTATAACAAATGAAAACAATGGAGGCAAAACTGCAGTATGGGTGTAACATAGGACCATGGGATAGTCGGATATTTCGCCTTTTTGATTGATTTGATTTGATGTTATTGTTCCACATTTCAAACATTAATACAATGATACAAACGATAACACAAATACAAGATATGACGTCATAATCAAGACATAAAACAATTTGACATCATGAAATGTGACTTTGTGAGGGACCTATTAAAAAGCGAAGCTTGCATTGTATAGGTCCCTAAATGAGAATACATGTATTAAAATCTTGTTGAAGAAACCACATCAAAGATGTAGAAAGGAAGAAGAGGGACATAGGGAAAAATAGGGCAAGAAAGAAAGAATTAAAACAAGAAAAAATAACGAAAATATATACATTATGATTCCGTGATAGCCACCTGTAATACTATACAAAGATACTATATTTTTCGCTATATGTACCCTGATTAAAATATTACAAGGGTAAATACTATTCGATAAAAATTCATGTTAAAAATTCAGAATGTTAGCTAATCATATAAAAAAATGTTTGGTACTCATAAATTTATGAATATTCAAACGGTACTCATAAATGATTATTTAAAATGTTTGCTGGGAGTATAAAAGACAAAATTTGAAATCCATAACCGGGGTCACCCTATACGCCTACCCCAAACGCTAACGTTGTCTACATTAACCCCCACCTCTACCCCTATATCCCACCCTCCCTAACCTTACTAACCAGTACAACGTCATCCTCCACTATCCCTTCTCCTATCCTACACGTGACTGTATCCCTACCCCTACTTCTACCCATTGTATAAACTAACCCCTGCCTCTATATCTACTTCTGCCACTCTATATACTCCTACCGCATCCTACCCTTACCTCTACTTCTACCGCTACCCCATGATCCCAACCCCTATCCCAGCCCAATCCCTATAACCCTACTCCATTAGTACCCCAACACTTTCCCCTACCTCCACCCCTAACCTACGCCTACCTTTATCCCCACCTCCACCCCAGCCTACCTCTAATCCTCTCACAACCCCTTACTCACTCACTTTGTCTTCCGAGATACCGGGAGCAACTGTCAGCAAAACAATTTATAGTGCATGTTACATGTCTCAAAGGAATATCGTACAATTTTGTAATTACCTAAAATCCCGAAACATATAAAATTAATGATTGATGAATAGTTGTATATTGCACCTTACACAGTGAAAGTGATATGTGAAAAGGCTTCACATTTATCATAATATCTCGCGGAAGGGAGATAAGTGCACCTAACCCGTCGAGGGCGCTTTTTACTCAACGAAATTATGATTATGCTACAAGCTACCCAATCATGTACTGCTCACGGGAAGTACCCTTCAGCCTAAATTTCGCTTATCACCTAAAACGCGTGAAATCTGTTTTTATCTGTATTTCCTACCGTTTTCGAATGTCTTTCTTCATTCTTCGGATGCACAGCTCTACTTAAAAAAAAATAAAAAAAAATCAGTAGGCCTATATGTTTGACAGTTGAACATGTTTGTGCCTTATCTTAAAGATGATATATTAGAAGGTGACGTCGTTCTGCCCGAAATTGTTGCATTCTTCTATTTTTAACGGAAGGGAAAAACCACCCACAGAAATTCACAATGGCTTCCTTTTCCGTCAATTTAAGTGTTGCCAGGAACACTCTTTAGTTGTTGTACAGTTAAAGTTGTACATGTATACTTATTGGTGGTATGACCGTATGACGTTGAACGTTCGAGACATCGCCAAATCCTTCTCAACCAGTAAAATTGTCTTAAAGGGCAGTGACATGATTGGGAGAAATGAAAAAAAAAATGCCTCTCGAACCAATCTGGTTGAAGGATACATGAATGGATACATCAGCTGGAGTGTATCTCCTGGCTGGAAGGATTTATCTTGAATTTGTTTACTCAGGAGAATCAAGCATGAACATACCAGCACTTTATTTCTCTCAAGCCCCGAAAGAAATTAATCCCATAGAAAGCTACAGAACAGATTTGTCTGTCACAAGGCATACCGATGGAATTTATTTTAGAACGAACTCACTTTCGACCACCAAATATTTTCACAGTAGAATCCTTGCACAGATTACTTGATTCTAGTTTAGTTTCACCCCAAGTTGAGAACTACTCCCATCTTGTCATTAAAGGTATTGGCTAACATTTACCACAGTTAAAAAAATCTGAGCTACGTGATTCCCCATGCTACTGTTGTCTTTGATAAGGTCTAAAAATGACGCCCTGAAAAAAATTGTATTTCAAAATGATTATTTAGTGCTTTAAAAAGGTGAAAATCGTAAGTTGATCGGATTCACTTGCCCATTTTCTCCCATAGACTTACTGTGTGTACACCTACGCTATTTAAACTCGCCCCGAGTTTTAATTGTTTATTCATGCATAACTTGCCATTGGCAGTGTAACTTTCCAAACTTTTGTATTCTAGGGTGTTTATTTGTCCATACGAACACTACTATGTAGTTCAGAAATCAAAGTTTGACATTTTTTTTTAAAATTGAAGCTCCATAGTAGTACACTTCTTGGTGGTATGACGTTGAACCATGGAGGTTGAATTCAGTAGAGACGATCTTGACCTTGCCAAATCCTTCTCAACTCCCAAAGTAAAATTGTCTTACCGTACCGTCATACGATTTGATTAGTAAACGTAAATAAAAGAAAAAAAATAACCAACAATTTCGCAATTAGTCTAATCGAATAACTATGTTTGGTGAACAAATTATTCTTTCAGAGGCGGCTACTTCATATTCTTTAACTTCTGTAGTTTAGACAGGAGTTAAAACGATGATGAATCAGTGAAAATATAAACGGTAGACCGAAATGGATATTTTGAAGACCAAAATGTAAATACACCCAGAATTACCATAATTACCATGAAGGTTTGGAATTTGTATCTGGTCTTTGGCACTCACCCACTGAATAATATACCTTTCTGACAAACGATATAATACTACAGACAGATTGTCATTGTTGTTCGGAAGTTCTTATGACTGGTTATGGGGGGGGGGGGTGGGGTTGCTGAAAATATGCCCAGAGATATACGCATATTACTATAGGGTCATTCCGTGTCAATTCACCCAATGGGTTAAATCGCACCATCCCCAAATTTGTTCATATTTGGTATACAGGAACTTTGACGAGGGCCAATCAGTCTATCACACATGATTTTTTCAGCGCAATCCGACGCACAGTTTTCGAGTTATGGCCCGCCCATTTTCGTGAAAATTGCCGAAAATGGGCGTGGCCGCCTAAATTCAAATGACCATAGCCCAGTAACCGATGGACCAAATTCAGTAAAAGTGGTATCATTGGAAAGGGAATAAAAGGACTATCAGAAAAATGTGTTACTTTTAATATAGGAGTAATTTTAAGAGCAATGACCTTTTGACCTACACTTTGACCTTGTGGATCATGTGACCTTGAGCATGAATTTTGATATCATAATCCCCAACCTTATTTCTGTGAAATAAATTGAAATTGAAGGTGTATTATTTTTGTGTTGTTTTGTTTCTAGCCCGGGGGGGGGGGGGGCAGTGCCATACACACGCGTACACCATGCGCGTGTGAAAAACCGTAAAAGGTGTTTTTCACGGTCGACGATGTACGCGCGTAACAATTCGAAAAGGTATCAAAATCTGCAAAAACTGGGAAAAAAGGGTATACTTTTAACAGAAGGCTTACTTCAAAAGGGTATCTTTTCAGACTTGAATACTTGTTTAGGGTAGTCTGAGATCAACTTTCAATTACGTGTTTAGGGTCTATTTTGAAAGTCCATACACGCGCATGGTGTACACCTTGTAATGACACTGGCCCCCCGGGTTTCTAGCCCATCCTCAAGTGGGCATACCCTCCATAAAAATTTGTAGTGTAGTCCCACACATAAGTGCCTGTGCTGGGTCAGTGTGCTTTGATCACGTGTACATACATTATTACAGCATATTAACACAGATGATGACGACTTGAGTTTAAAACTTTTAATATCTTAGTCTCCACATTATTTTTTTATCAATTATTGAAGACACAGTTTTATTCTTGTGTGTGGGTGTGGGTTTGTGAATAAAATGGTTCACTGAAACACTGTTACTGTAGGAACACTAGCCGGTATTTCACTGATGATTTTACAGGACATTTACATAAACAAGAACAACCCAATGAAACTTTGTTTGTTGAGGATTATTTCGTAAAAGAAGTGGAGTAGAACTTTTTGCCAACTTGCATGGCAAGAGTTCCTGTGATGGATGTACAACACTGTACAAGTCGTGTAGATTAAGGAGGTACTAGCTGGCAGTGATGTGGGCCAATTAAGCTAGCCTTCAAGCACCGATATACAGATCAGACTCAATAGTGAATTTCTGTGAGGAAAATATTCTGGGATCAAGTTTTAAAATTTGACACCTGAGTATATTTCAAAAGCATCTATGAAATAGCTAAAACAGATTTCCTTTGGTAAGAAATTAGAATTCTGATAATATCACAGATTTGCCACACAGTAAGCAAATCTACCATACTGTACAATGTACATGATAAAGGTAGAAAGAGCCTCCATATATACATGCTTACAAATTCAATTCAACAGTTAAGAAGATGGGCCAGATGGCCCAGATCTGGTACACATTTGATTCTGTCTAGTACAAAGAGAAGAAATAATTTGTACAGTGGACTGTATGTACATGTAGTATAACGTTTTTCCAGTAGTTGGTTCGATCGATGATATTTCCAACGAGTTTTGGGACTACAAACTCATGCATCCAGATGGACCAGCAAAGCAATTAATTTGCCCAGCAAGACAAAATGCATTTATGGGTTGCACCATAAAATAGTTTATGTCAGATTAATGCTCCCTCCCTTACATCATCATCTAGGAAATATTCAATCTTAGACTCTGATGTGTGAAATATTTCAAAAGTGTATCCTCAATAGAGAAATTCTCAAGATTACTGGTTTTTGATATTTTTTTGATCCCTTTTAATATGAAAGCAAATATTACTAATCTATGTATGGTTTAATTACCTGTACTGTTCTATGCTCTAAAATTGATTTACATGTATGCCATAATGCCTTATCTTTGCATAATAGCCTCACCAGTCATTCAAAATAAAGTAACGTCTTAGGTTGTTTGTCATGTTGGCAGCACTAACATACAATAACCCAACACCGATAGCTATGTGTGGGACTACAATGTAAATTCATATATGAAGTTCGCAAATTTCGAGGAGGGCTGAAAGTGATATAGAAAATAATACACCTTCAATTTTTTTTATATTGTGTAGAAGTAATTTTGGGGATTCAGATGTACCAAAATTTGGTTCAAGGTCATGTGATCCACAAGGTCACATCAAAGTTCAAAGCAAAGGTCAAAAGGTCATTGCTCTTAAAATTACTCCTATATTAAAAGTAAAACATTTTTCTAATAGTCCTTTTCATTCCCTTTCCAATGATACCACTTTTACTGAATTTGGTCCATCGGTTACAGGGCTGTGGTCATTTGAAATTAGGCGGCCACGCCCATTTTCGGCAATTTTCGCGAAAATGGGCGGGCCATAACTCGAAAACCGTGCGTCGGATCGCGCTCAAACTTGGAATTTTAGCGTGGCCTTTGTCAAAGTTCCTGTATACCAAAAATGAACAAATTCGGAGACGGTGCGATTTAAATTATTATTATTATTATTTTTTTTTTGGGGGGGGGTGATTTGACACGGAATGACCCTATATGTAAATCATTGATCACTTGGGGTTCATTCATGTGGACATTGTTGAAGTGTTTTTGGTGAAACAAATAGATTGGTTGAGCTTGATATCAATAAACACAATTAGTACGGATGAATGAAAGTTGACACCGACCTAATTTTAAATAGCGGAGTATTACTGTCGCTTTTAGAGGTCCACAATTGAGGTCTGATCCAACCACAGAAAATGTTTTTGTCCTCATCTCTAAAAGTGACAATCATTCATGAATAAGTACGTTGCTTTGGCTGTAAGACGAAAATGACCGCAGTATAGGCCTATCTCTTATCACACATCCGAGGCTCAATTCATCATTATGTTGTGGAAACTGGCCGGATTTATCGTTCTTTCAATTTCAATTTATTCATATTTCTTAACATTATATATAAAAGAACAATAATAAGTCAAACATTCTCAATCTTTGACATGAACTAAACTGACAGTGATATGAAATATTACATAACGGTCAATAATTGCATGTATATAATAGGTAGGCCTATATATGCAGAAAAAAATGAGAATACGCTTTTCATCACAGGAGTCAATGAGGGTGATGTTCCATCTTGTCATGGCGACTGTGGAACTTTAACGAACTATGATGCCCACAGTGCTTCCGACTTGGCACTTTCTTTCTACCCTCTGTGAATTTATCTTCTGGTAATATCGGAATCATCTTTCTTCCCCGAACTCCCCCGGTGTCTCAAATCAGTCTCAAATCATCAGGAATGAACTCAGGTCATAGTTGAAAGGTCACTGAGGTTAAACTGTCTCAGTACGGATCATGTCACGGCCAATTAACTCTCCGGGCACAGAGCCCGTTAACGACTTGGGGTGGCAGTGTCGTTGTGGTATCGATATCTTGAATACGGGGGTAGTTTTGAAGATGTATGTAACAGTCATCGAGTTATTAGTCACACTTATAATTAGTAATAGGTTTACTTGAGATTTTGCCAGTGCAGTTAAATAAAATTTTTACAGATAAATCGGTGATTAAACGTGATTTTTCCCTGCAAAATTAATTCTACCAGGCATGTAATTCGTCCGCGCAACTTGGGAGTCAAGTCGGCCCATCAAACTAGCAACCGTATCCCGACGGTGCTACTGCACACATACTTATTGTCGGTAATCAGTTTCACGAGCCATGTCAGACGTGGTATTAAAATTGAAACCTGTAGTCTTTCCACCAAACCGTATCTGTTCCTTGTTTTCATAGTGTGTCATACATTGGTGAAAGACATTGTGATGCACAATCGTATACATCATGGTAATTTCCCAGTGTCGGTATTATTCCATTAAGTGTAATTAGCATTAAATGTCCTAAACAGCACTTATACATGTAATATTACTTGCAAAGTGATAAGATAATAGGTTGGGAGTAAGAATGGAATTAAAGCGTATTACCTGAAATGTAGCTGAGCATGGCATTATGTTTGATAGTGATAAAGGCCTACTAATCGATTGTAATGTAACATGGAAGGAAATTGGACCTTAGAGAATCCGACAAAAGACACTTCCCAAAATATATTGCGAAATGGTATCCTGTAATTTTGTTTTCATTCTCGTTCAGTTACTCTGCCAGTGTAAAAAAGAAAGAGACCTACAAGTTGCACATACATGTACATCGCTTCTCAGTACAGGTCTTCCACACCCGGTACTCAATATGTATGATCCATTTGTCTTACGCAGACGTGTGTGATGATATATTACTTGTCATTATTTTTGATTTTTTTTTTATATTTATGTATTTTTAGCTATTGTGTTGTATGTTTAAATACCAAATAAAACAAACATATAACAAATCACATCGAACATAAGAAGTAGAGTCAAATTATGTTTCTAAGTTAATATAATTTTGAGAACAAAGAGAGATTTTTTCTAAAAACAAAAAATAAAAAACTGCAGTCTAAAAAATCAGTCTAATGCTCACTATGTGTGCGATCATGATTTATATTTGTAATGAAACTATGAATAAAAACAGCCACAAGTTAGTGCTTGGAACATATTCCGAAAGAGAACAAACCTTTACGATTAATATAATGCTGTTTATTCACGTGTCGTTTATTACTTTTATAATTATATAAAAATGGAGGCGCAAAGAATAATATCATAACCTACCTGATACATAATACTTTTAGCAATTGGGGTAAACAAGAAGTTTAGCTTCCACCAAACTTATGCGTTTGCTGGCTAGCTACTAGCAAAAACATAAAGTTGATAGAATCTGGAACTTCATATTGTATAATATCATAACCTGTTTTGTAATATTGCCCAGACTGTGAAACCTACCATTATAATTTCTGTCGACATTCAATTATAAAAAAAAAATGAATATAATCTCTGTGTCTTGGATAATGTTTGCTGTTTTGTAATCTCCTTATAAAGCCCGTGTATTCGTTTTTATATCGGGAATGGGAAACGAAATGCATCTCGACTTAATAAAAAAAAAAAAAAATACTCCACGCATCAACGACAATCGTGCGAGATGAGATATCGGTCTTGGCTCTGCGGTCGACACCTTTTTTCCACAGTCCTCTCTCTTCTCTTTCTCTCGTCTTTCTCTCGTCTTTCTCTTAATTTTTCGCTCGGATGAAAACCAGATGCGTGACCACACACGGGCAACAGGCTACAAAACAACCCAAGTTATTTCACTTCGCGTCGTAAAGATGATGCCCCGCAAAACAATAACCATGCAATAACTGTCGCTTTCTCCCTATATATATCGCTCTCCTGCATTTTTTTCCTTCGGTTGGTAGACGCGCTGCCCATGAATCGTAACCCTTTTCGACACACTCACTCACTCTCACACACACTCAACAAAACCCCGTCTAATCCAACTTGCTGCTTGTCAGTTCGAGTTAGGATAAAATATAATAAACTAGGGCTTTCTCGACTTGATTTAGGTTTTGAATTAGCTGACATGTCCCAGTGATTTACTAGTTCTCCTGGGCTTTTCGTCAAATCCACATTTTTTCATTGGTTTCTGTCACCATCACCGTCAAAGAAGAGGGTATGAGCCACAAAATGACAACAATATTAAAGGTGAACTCTCTGTCTGATTAAGGTAGTGAAATAGCAGTATAACTTAAGTTGTCAAAATAATGATAATAATTACATTAATAATGATGATGATGATGATGATGATGATAATCACCATCATGAAATATTAAAATGATTACCTTAATAATGATGATGATGATGATGATGATAAAAATAATAATAAAAATAATAATAATAATAATAATAATAATAATAGTAATAATAATAATAATAATAATAATAATAATAATAATAATAATAATAATAATAATAATAATAATAATAATAATAATAATAATAATAATAATAATAATAATAATAATTAGACGAAGAAGAAGAGAAGGAGACGAAGAAGAAGGCAAAAAGAAGACGAAGAAATAGATCATTATTTGAGGAGAGGAGACTTCTTGTAACAAACTTGGCCTTTTAGCAGTCCCCTCCGTTTTCAACTTCGTGTATTGACTCTGGCCATTTTATATTTGTCAATTACGAGATGTTCCATTATCCTTCCAGACCTATTGTTTAAAAAACATATTATAGATTCTCAATTACATTCAATATAAATTTGTTACATGAATATTTGTAGAATAAATTTTATATTGTGAAAGAGACAACTTTGATATATCTAACGTAATACGTATTGCGCCATGTACATATGTATAGGCCTATCCTAATCCTGTACAATATGATACATGATTTTGTAAAAAAAAAAGTTTCCTTGTTTCACTATAATGTTGACAACAAAGAATAAATAAATGAAACGAAATGAATAATACAAAAATACTCTCTTGTCGGACAGATAACCTATTCTGATGATAACCAATGCAATCAGTTGAATTCAGTTGGAAACCTCAAAATTGTATGCGGTATACTGGGCTGTTTATTTTGATTTATACAAAAGTAGGCTCCCGGGGAGCTAAGAAGTTTTGTCACATCCTTACTCATTGTTGTCATAGTAACATCATTAAGCAACAAGCTAGATGGTTGATAATATTTGTGATATCAATGTGTCATCATATAGTTCATGAAAATTTTCAGCATTTTCACAATTGTGAAGATTGTAGTTCTGCTTCATTGAAGACTGAATTTCGGATTACAATCCAATTTCAGGTTATCGATGTCAGATACACCATGTTTATTCTTACATGCGATTTAAAGCCACAGGCTAACAATGGCCACAGTTAAACAAAATGTGAGCTACATAGTCCTCCATGCTCTAAGTGTCTTTGATAAGGTCTAAAAATGAAGCCCTGAAAAAATGTATTTCAAAATGATTTTATATTTTCTATTTAGTGCTCTGAAAAAGTGAAAATCTACAAGTACTCAGGTTGACCGGATTCACCTCCCCACGGACCTGCCCATTTCCTCCCATAGACTTACTGTGTGTATAGATGTAGGCTATTTTGTACTCCACCCGAGTACTCATTTTTTATTCATGCATATCTTGCTAGTGGCAGCATAACTTTTCAAACTTTTGTATTCTAGGGTGTTTTTTGCCAATTTAAACACTACTATGTAGCTCAGATATCAAAGTTTGACAATTCTCTAATTTGAAGCTCCGCAATGTTAGCCTGTATCTTTAAACCTATACGAGCGAAGACAGAGTAAAACTTATGTAAAAGCCTAACATTGTGGAGCTTAAAATAATTGTCAAACTTTGATATCTGAGCTACATAGTAGTGTTTGAATGGACAAATAAACACCCTAGAATAAATAAGTTTGGAAATTTATACTGCCACTGGCAAGATATGAATGAATAAACAATTAGTACTCGGGCCGAGTACAAAATAGCCTAGATCTACACACAGTAAGTCTATGGGAGAAAATTGGCAGGTAAATCTGATCAATTTACAATTTTCACTTTTTGAAAGCACTAAATAATCATTTTGAAATACAGTTTTTCAGGGCTTCATTTTTGGACCTTATTAAAGACACTTAGAACATAGAGGATTATGTAGCTCACATTTTTTTTTTAACTTGTGGACATTGTTAGCCTGTGGCTTTAAAAACATATAATATTGTGGAAGCCCCACTTAAAAATGGTCAAATTTTGCTGTATGACAGTGTTTGAACAGGCGAACTCAAAATTTCACACACTTATGTTGTCAATCGTACAAAATACGTAGGCCTACGTATAAAAATCGTCACATGAATTATTGTCATCCGACGGAAATTCTACAACACAGCAGTCTATGGAGGAAAACCGAAATTTCGCTCAATGATTTTCACTTTTGAAATCCACGTAAATCTGATTGTTTGAAATGCATTTTTTTTTTCAGGGCTTCATATTTACACATTATCAGAGACAAGTATGAGGAATTGTGCTGGTCATATTTTTTTTAAAGCCCATGTTTAGTTTTGGGGATTTTTTCTATTTGAAAGCTTTATGCCCAAAGGTCATATCACACCAATAACAGATTCTGAATGTCTTTCTTTTTATAAAAATTAATTCATGAAAAATCTCGGGGGGGGGGGGTTGGACCCAAGAGATTTGGGGTAGCCCCAAGATTTTCGACTATATTTTACATTATAGCATCCAACGGGTTAATAAGGTGTTAAGGTTATCCGAGTTATACCTCATCAGAAAGAGCGGACTCTGCTCAGAATATGTATTTGGTGTGATATGAAATTTGGGCATAAAGCTTTCAAATAAAAAAAAATCCCCCAAACTAAACTTGGGCTTTAAAATGATAGGCTAACATGAGCTTCAATTTAAAAAAATGTCAAACTTTGATATCTGAGCTATATAGTGTTTGAATGGACAAATAAACACCCTAGAATACAAAAGTTTGGAAATTTATGCTGCCACTGGCAAGATATGTATGAATAAACAATTAATACTCGGGGCGAGTAATAAATAGCCTAGATCTACACGCAGTTAGTCTATGGGAGGAAATGGGCATGTGAATCTGGTCAACTTACGATTTTCACTTTTTTAAAGCATGCACTAAATAATCATTTTGAAATACAATTTTTTCAGGGCTTCATTTTTAGACCTTATTAAAGACACTGGTAGCATGGGGAATCATGTAGCTCAGATTTTTTTAACTGTGGTAAATGTTAGCCAGTGGCTGGAAACATTGTTATACGATGCCCTTGATCATTTGTGAAAACCATTACTGTGTACACTAAGTATAGCTCTAAATAAACTCATGAACGTATTTGCGAGCAGACCAAAAAAAAAAAAACACAAACAAAAAACAAACAAACAAACACACACACACACACACACACACACACACACACACACACACACACACACACACACACACACACACACACACAGAAAAACAAACAAATCAAATCATATTCTCCACACACCACTCCTCAAGTCATGTCCTAATCGATGGTAACTATCGTAGCGCCAATTTATAATATTATCATACCCTACAATCTCTCGTACAAGCAAGGTGATATCAGAATTTCTACAAAAACTCGATCGTCCGAAATTTGTCCGGACAGATTTGTAGAAGAGGCTCTGCAGAAGCATATTAGTATGGGGTTAAAGAAACAGCTTTATAAAGGCCATAGAGTATGGCAAAATATAACGCGTCGCATTTTTGTAAATGTCTAAATTTCGATGAAAATCTGAAATTGGTGTTTCATTGTGATAACATTATAGATATTGTATTGCTATTACCTGAAGGTGAACCCAATTTGAGCAAAAATAAATAAATATAACGAATAAATAAATAAATAAGTAAGAAAAAATCTGGATTGCTTAATGTATGACCGCTAATATAATTCCAATACTTTCATGTGCGGGTATTAATATTAACTCAGCAATGATATTTTACCCCATTTATTGTCAATAAAAAATAAATATGCTGCTTTTATAGCCATACAAACGTTTGCGATTGACCACCGAAGGTTCTAAAAATGTTTGTTTACGAAGACGGTATCGGCTATATCGGTTAGGAGAGTAAATTCTTATCAGCAATTTCTGCGGCACGTGTTAAACAATCCGTTCATATCACGTCATTTTTTTTTGCAAAGTCAGTCGACCCCCAAATGTCATTGTTTATACCGGTTTATTTATTTTCTGATGTGTTAATATAACAATCGTCTAGATCCGTGGATTTATTTTATTCCCTTTTCTCTCTGTCTTCTGTTCGGTTTCCCAATGCAGCTTCCATGCAGGGACTACGGGGAGTTGTCCAAGGGGAGATCGGGGATAGTTCACCGACAGGCATGGGGTGTTCCACAGCGGCGGATCGCAAGAATTTCATGATGTCCTCGGCTGCGGCGGCCGCGCATCAGGCATCGCACGCCATACACCAAGCGACGTACTGACACCAAGAGCAGACGATCAACTCTTACACTAGGTGCGTTTGGCGCCAAAACCCAACTCAGCGAGAGCGCGTCGGTCCGCGCTGCTGGAACTTGCCCGTTGTATGATACTCCGATCTTCGAAGCGATAGAACGATGATCACGATGATGATGATGACGACGGTGATGATGATGATGCAGCGAATTTTGGTAGAGGTTGTGGGGCAACTTTGGACTCGTGTTTCTTGAACTTAGTCGGCTGGTGATACTTCTTTCTGTACTCGTTCTGACTCTGATCTGAAAGCTGCCAGGTAATTTTCTCCAAAGTTTTTCTTATCACTGACACTGCTACGTTAGTGCGTTTTCACAAGATCGAACTGCGATTAAGCGGTTATCTGTAACTGATCAAGATTGCTCCTGACTGCTATGAAAACGTAGTACCTTAATTGAAAAGGACAAACTTATTTTAATGCTGTGCTGTGGGTTGTATGGTTTTTTTCATCGTTATTATGAAATGGTGGGACTACTTTAAAAGCATACCTTCAATAATTATCTCAAATTCAGTTCACCAGTACCGGAGAAATTCTGATAAACGTAACCATATGATGTGTACAAGTTGTTACTATAAAAGTTTTCTGCAGAAGACGCCAATAATACAGGAACCGACAGAGCGACGATAAAAATGACAAAAATTATTCACATTCGTAGAAATAACCATCCCTTTTCTGAGCTAGTATGTTTCTCAGTATTTGGTGGTACGACGATGTGAACCGTGCTACTGTAATTCTGTGTGCATTAAAGTGGAATTTAACAGAAGAGAAACAATAGGAAGACTTTTTAAATATTTCAAATCCTAAATATTTCCTCAAACATAGCGATAAATCCAAGAAGTTAAATTTTCGATGATCTTCATTCGTTTGAAGTTTGATGCATCCTTTTACAATATGTCCGTTTCCCATTTTTCTCAAATTATCTTCAAACATTTATGTCACCAATCATAGTTTACATGCGGTTAAGCAATATTTTAGTTTTCTGTAAGATTTCACAAAGGGTGGTGTAAAATGTTTTCTGTTCATTTTCTTAGTACCACTTACTGTTCAAATTTCACGCGGCAATATGTATATTTTATTGTAATATTTAAATTTTTTGTGTCATTTCGACATAAAAATACGGTCAAGCACAAATAAGACAAACTGTGATTAGAATCATAAAGTTTCTGAATGACGATGCGATTTACTTTTGAGAAATGATTCGCAGGTCATATTGTATCACTTAACGATTTACATAACCAAGAGAAATATTTCCATTTGCGATCGCTGATTTTTTTTCTTACCTTCTTACATTCATTCTGGGTACATTTGAATAGATAATAACACTTGAAATTCAGTGTTTTTGAAGGTTTGTAATTGTGTCAAATGCCAAAGAGATTTACGATGGTGCAAAAATGTCGAAAGAAGATCTTCACTTTCGACATAAGTGTTTAAATAATTATGTATATAAATTAGAAACATGACTGTACAGATTTTTAAACTAAACGATATTTAAACGAGTATTTGTGTGTATCATTCCGTAATTATGTCAACAAGATGCTATAATTTGGATCGTTGTTACTATAATGGGTGTCTTTCGAATGGTTTCCTTTTTATTATTATTATTTTTTCTTCTTCTTCTATGTTGGTCATCAGTGTCGTTGTGTTAATAGTTTTGTCATGGGTTAAAATATTGTATAGGTTAAAATCTCTCCTTTGTCTAAGGTATGAAGTATAATCTGCTACACCGAAATCAAGTGACTAAAAAATAACTTGATACAAGAAAGTGATATGTTAAAAAATGACAATTCAAAAAGTGTACATGAAACATGAACGTCGTTATTTGAGTTGTTTCCGTATTACTATAATGAGACGAAACGTGTAGTCACTTTAAGAAGAACTACCTGCCATCATTTTGCTGACCTCAACACACATTTATGAATTGATGAATTGAACTGAAACAATAACCGTAAGCAAGAAATGTATTGAAATAAAACTGGACGTTGGTTTTCAGTCAGTAGAAAGCAGATGGCAGTTTGGCCCTAAATTTAAGTTTTAATGATGAACTTAAGTTGTCAACGCGCATTACCGTGGAGATGTTGATGAAAGAGGAAAAATAGGTCCTAATTCTACCAAGCAGGTGACCCCTATTTTAAACTTGAATTTCAAATAATTGGTTTTTTTTAAAGTTTACAAGGTCAATTGTCCTCCATTGCCATATTGATGTATAGACAACATCAACACTCCATATTCTAAACGTACATCACTTAACAGACATTAATGATAGCGCCAATAAAATGAAGAATTGTGTATGGATCCTTTCGTGCAATAACATCACGTAAATGTTTTAAGACAATAAACAACAAAGTACTTGTTTCTGATGTTTTGCTCTTTAAAGAGCTAACACTCCTTTTCAAGGAAATTAACATTTTTTTTGGTGTAGCGATAGGAACAATCACATTTACTATACAATCGCCCTTCGTACATGTTTAAATGTTTGTCTGATCTGCACTGTGCGATTATCCCCCCCCCAAAAAAAAAAGAATTAAATAATGAACAGTTTGATGCGATAATTTTCCTCCTGCAAATATAACTTTCAAGTATGATATTTTTAGCTAAAATCCATCCCTCGTTATTAAAAACTCACTGGGACCCGAAAGATTACTTTGTTATCTCAAAATTGTGTAATGTCAAAGTTGCACATGCAAAGAAAATGTCAACATTGGGACCGAAAAAATTTGTTTGTTACAAAAAGATGTTATTACGTCAGTCTTCTTTATAACGTAATACACCTAACGCATGTTTTTCATGCTTTTCGAGATTTTTTAAAAATCTAATTGCTACCTTAATCATGGTAATAGTCTTCAACTTTGCATTCGATCAAATTAAATTAACTCAAAAAGGATTGTAGAGTATTTGTGTAATTTATTATACGAATCCTTTTCATACTTACCCATTTTTAATTGTACGGATACCCTTGATGATTTTTGTTTTTAGGAAATGTAAGAGCAGAAAATTAAGTACTCACTCTTCTTTTTCACGTAACTGAACCAAAGAAATACTATCAACATCGTATATGTTTAAATTGTCCGCATATTCCACGGTACATGTATTGCCTGACAAACAAACGAATGGAATAAAACCAAAGAGATACTCTTTGAAACAAACGAGTGAATGTCAAATGATTTTCTAGTGTATTTTTTTTATTTCACTCTTTGTTTGAAGTACATAATTATGATGTCTCCTGTAATCATGTATAGAGAGAGAACTTTATTAGAAATTTATTCTTTTACTCTGAATACTGTATGTACTTTTTGAAGAGTGACCTTCATTATGATGAGAATAAGAATATATTTCTAATATTGATATTAAAGGTAAATGACATGATTGGAGGTAGTCCCCAACTTGGGGCAAAAACTATTCTAGATTCAAGTAAACTATGCAGGGATTATACTGTGAAAATTTTGTAGTCAAAAGTTGACTCATTTTAAAATAATGTCCATCAGTATGACTTGTAACAGACAAATTTGTAGTGTAGCCTTCTATGGGGATAAAATATATCGTGCCCCGATAAAATTAAACTGCTGGCCTGTTCATGCTTGATTCTCCTTAAGTAAATAAACTCAAGACAAATCCTTCCAACAAGGAGATCCACTCCATCTGGTGTACATTTGATTTATCTTTCAACCAGTTTGGTTCTAAAGGCATTTTTTTCTCCCAATCATGTCACTGAGCTTTAAGTAAGCATTTGAAACCCTTTTTGAACATACTTTGAAGCCCCTCCAGAATACATGCGATAAACCTATTAGTAAAATCTAATTTAATTCACCGATAATTCTAATAAAGATTTTCAACATTAAATATGCATATTATGCACATCATAAATGAATTTTCTCCGAGATTATATCATTGCCAAACGATAGTTTTCAAGTACGATCAAAAGTGGATCTCCGTGAGATTGAAATATCACTAACATAATTAAACAAAATTCTGGGATAGGGGTCCAGGGATAACACAATCACTGACCAAGGTATGGGCGAAAATTTGTAACGTTAACATAAAATGGTGTTTAAGATCATTCTGTTTAGAAGCTATTACTGGTATTTTGTGTTGAATTTATGAAATACCAGAAGTGGATAATGAATTATGCCTCTCTTTCTTTCATCGCAAATTACAAAACTGGAGCAAATGAAAACACGATTTATTTCATTCTGATTTTCATGTAATGGTTTCCACACTTATGTAATGTTTCTGGTATTGATTCGTCTTTGAAATTAGTCTGATAGTACGGACTTGATAGTTTCCCTTTTGAAAGTGTAAATTATGGTCATTAAATCTTCTTTTTCTTCTTCTTCGTTATCATTATTATTATTATTATTATTATTATTATTATTATTAATTATTATTATTATTATTATTATTATTATTATTATTATTATTATTATTATTATTATTATTATTATTATTATTATTATTATTATTATTATTATTATTATTATTATTATTATTATTATTATTATTATTATTATTGGATTGTAACACATGTGGTTCGGATAGCTTAATTTATTGACTCGTGTACAATCATACATCTCTTTTTGGGGACAATTTATCTGTACACGGTGAAGACGGTGATAGAAATAAATGTTTGACTTGGTTAAAATAAACTATATTACGAAATTTCAACTCCTGTTTTGATTTTTGATTTGTTTTATTTCGTATTTCAACAACAAAATATATGCATTGATTACATTATACAATCAGAAATGATATAAAGTTATATACAACCACAACTACTGTTTAGAAAGGTTGTCATTATTGTGTACATGAAAATGGAAAGAAAGGGAAACAAAATCCGTATTCTGATGTCTATACAGTGTGTCTAAAAGAATGGTCCAATTGGGAGAAAAATATTTAAGGTATGCAATTTTCTCAAACGGTATTTGTGTTTAGTATCATATTAAAGCAGAATAAATTTTCTTTCTGATAAATGTAGTTTCATTCAATTTGCTTTCATAAGTCAAAAGTTATGATTACTTTTGTGCAGTCAGGCAAAATCACGTTTGTCCCACTTTTGTGTTTTGGTTATAATGACAACTGAATTGGTGGTATTGTTATTTACAGAACTCATACAAATTGACTTATAAAAAAAAATACCCTTTTTCCTTTAATATGTTTATTTCTGATTATCTAGTAAATAAAAAATCTAATACAAATAACCCTTACTCGGCATTGAAATGATATTGTGCATGTTTATGTCTTCTATTTACCAAACTGCATTCACACTGACATCATGATGATCTGCACATCTCATTCATTTTAGCCCTTTTATCAAAGTTATGTACCTCCTGTGTACTTCAAATAATAGGAAATCAGACATGTACAACCCCAAAAAATCTTTTTGTTCAGCTAAATTGAGCGATTACACTATACTTTTCACACTCTCATTTGGGGTTTCTAATGTGTAGAAACTGTATGCACATGTACAGCACATACAGTATACTGGGACAAACTCGATTTCGCGTCATTGCAGAAAATTCAATATATCTCAGGATTGACACAACCTTAATGAAATGCAATAAATTCCACTGGGAAGTTTATTTTTTTTAGCTTTATGACAATACCCAACTTGACTAGGTTGTATATGATTATCATATATAAGAAAAAATAATTTCCGATTGGACCATTTTTTTTTAGAGACACACTGTATAATTAGTTCCTGATGTCAATGTCGTTCATCAACATGTGTCTTTAAAGGTGTTTGTGAATACATTTGTTGTATATTTATGAGTGTGTATGCGTGTGAGTGAGTGTGTGTATGTTGTTCATATGAAAATGACTGTGTGTGTATGTGTGTGTGTGTGTTGTTGTTTGTGTGTGTGTGTGTTTGTGTTTGTGTTGTGTTGTGTGTGTGTGTTTGTGTGTGTGTGTGTGTGTGTTTGTGTTTGTGTATGTGTGTTTGTATGTTGTGTGTGTTTTGTTTTGTGTGTGTATGTGTGTGTGCGTGTGTGCGTGTGTGCGTGTGTGTGTGTGTTTGTGTGTGTGTGTTTGTATGTGTGTGTGTTTGTGTGTGTGTGTTGTTTGTGTGTGTTGTGTGTATGTGTGTGTGCGTGTGTGCGTGTGTGTGTGCGTGTGTGTGTGTGGTGTGTGTGTGTGTGTGTGTGTGTGTGTGTGTGTGTGTGTGTGTGTGTGTGTGTGTGTGTGTGTGTGTGTGTGTGTGTGTGTGTGTGTTGTGTGTGTGTGTGTGTGTGTGTGTGTGTGTGTGTGTGTGTGTGTAAGCAGCATAACTTAGGGATCATGCTCAAAACCTGTTCAATTTAATGTCGAATATCTTGGAAGTTTGTTTCGTTTCCATGAATTTATGAAAGGAATACTTTATTTCAACGGATTTGCATATTTTAACTACATACATTTACGACAAAAAGAAATATGACAAAAATCATAACACCTCAGAATACAAATTACGTAAAAATATAATCAGCTCACAAAACGTATCCCAGGTGCAGAGAATTAAAGCTAATATTCATAACCAAATTACATGTATCTTTAACTAATTGTAGAACTCTGCGCGAAAATCTGACTTTCATCTTTCAGAAAAAAAGACAGAATGTTGCAGGTTACTGAGTGAATAGTTTAGATTAAAGAGCACCAACAATAACATCAACAACATCAAAATGATTTAAGGTGTTTCCATATATGATTTCATCCGGCGTTTGAAATGAAAAGATATAAATGGCAGTGACATATTTGGGAGAAATAAAAAAATGCCTCTCCAACCTGGAAACTGGAACATTTACTAAAGATACACCAGCTGTAGTGTATCTCCTGGGTGGAAGGATTTATTTTGATTTGTTTACTTAAGGAGAATCAAGCTTGAAAATACCAGCACTTTATTTTTCTCGAGCCCCGAGAAAAATTAATCTCATAGAAAGCTACACAACAAGCTGTCTATCACAAGGCATGCTGATGATGGTATTTTCAAAATGAGTCAACTTTTGACGGCAAAATTTTCACAGTAGAATCATTGCATAGTTTACTTGATTCTCTAATAGGTTTACCCTAAGTTGAGGACTACCCTCAACATTGTGGAAGTCCCATTTCAAATAAAAAATGTAAATTATCAGATATACATGATATTTTTTTTTATTAGACGTACAAACAACCAAGAACACATTTTTTGGGGACAGCTATGCTGTCGCTTCAGTATAATACACATAGATATTGGAACATGATATGTTTCCGGGGGAAAAATTCCAGAACAGCAATCTATGGGAGAAAATTGGAATAAACCCTCACTGATTTTGATGATCATTTTGAATGCAACTTTGTTCAAGGCTTCGTTTTTAGACACACATAGCATGAAGGATTGTGTAGCTTTGTAAGTTTTTTTTTTTTTTTTTTTTTAGGTCACTGTATAACAATGTTTCCGGTTTAAAAAATCTGAGCTACATGATTCCCCATGCTACTAGTGTCTTTGATACAGTCTAAAAATGAAGCCCTGAAAAAATTGCAGTGTAAAACAATAATTAAGTGCTTTAAAAAAGTGAAAATCATTGAGAGACCATTCCAGCTTTTCTCCATAGACTGCTGTGTTGCAGAATTTCCTATCGCCCGATACAAAATTAATGTGCCAATTTGTATCTGCACATATTGTACTAGTGACAGCATAACTGTCCAAACTTTTGTGTTCTAGGGTGTTTATTTGTCCATTCAAACACTGTCAGATTTGTCAGATAGCAAAGTACGACAATTTTTTAAACGGGTCTTCCACAGTGTTATACAGTGTCTTTAACTTGAAACATCGTTAAATGATCGTTTTGAATTACACCTTTTTTCAAGACTCCATTGTAGACCTTCTCGTAGACACAAGGAGCTCAGATTAAAAAAAAAATGGACACATTGTTAAAAACACAGAATAACATAGTGGAGCTTCAATTTGAAAAATTGTCAAAACTGTGATATCTGAGCTATAGTAGTAGTAGTGTTCAAACGGACAAATAATACCCTAGAATACATAAGTTTGGAAACGTATGCTGCCATTGGCAAGATATGTACGAATGGACGTCACCCATGAAGTTCCACTGTGGTGGAGTATGAAATTGCCTAGATCTACACAGAGTAAATCTATGGGAGGAAATGGGCATGATGAATCCGATCAACCTGAGTACTCGTATGTTTTCACTTTTTCAAAGCACTAAATCATCATTTTGAAGTACAATTTTATCAGGGCTTCGTTTTTTTAGACCTTCATAGAGACACTTAGAGCATGGAGGATTATGTAGCTCACATTTTTTTTGAAAATGTGGTCATTGTTAGCCTGTGGCTTTAATAGATGTCTTGTAGCTCACATTTTTTTTGAAAATGTGGTCATTTTTAGCCTGTGGCTTTAAAAGATGTCTTGAGGACATACGCCACATCGTGGAGGAAACGTCTCAGCCACCAACTCCGGGATGGACGAGCGTCGCTCGGGGAGAGCGGCTAAGATCTACCCGGAATCAATAAAAGTGAATTGGGCGAAGTATTTTACGTTGCCGGACAGAATGTGTTATACGATGTCATAAAAGAGCTCCTTGTTAAAATATCACTCGCCTCATCGAATAACGTGGTAGGGTACGATACTGAAATTTTAAACAATGCAACAAAATTTTGCATATGGCAAGTACCCCCCAAATACAAAGAGAGAGAGAGAGAGATAAAGTCAAGACAAAATATCATCGGACACTTCAAAGCGGTTGCCAGCATTATTTTACCTATTAACCACTTGCTTTAGCATCTTTCAGCACGCTATGAAATAGAATGAGCGACATCGTATTTCTCTTTCAACGACAGAAATGATATAGAAGATTTTAAAATTTCTGTCGGTGTTACATGTTCTCATCTGGCAATGTATAAAGGTAATGTAAGTGGCTTGTATATCGTCTACCTCGGCAAGCGATATGATATTTAAGCTTTACACCATACGGCCCGGTACACCGTCCGTTATCATCTGTAACTGTGTTAGAGAATCTCATATTTTGCCTTCGTGTAAACATTAATACTCGAATCCGTATAAGCTTTTAAAATGTTGATTGCCGTCTGTGGGTTGGAAATACCCGCATTAATGTATTAAGAAAAGGCTATTTAAAACGGTATGACTGTTTCTTTTTGTTTAAGACACGATTTAACAATGACCACAGTTTAAAAATGTGAGCTACATAATCCTTCATGTTCTATAAGTTTCTTTGATGAGGTCTAAAAATGAAGCCCTGAAAATATGCCCTACAAAATGATAATACAGTGCTTTGAAGGAATAAAAAT
>JZLH01S0043121.1:27650-46417 GCA_001188425.1 Eucidaris tribuloides
CCACTGCAATCTCACATCCACCACCACTGTTGATTGTATCCCCCAAGGTAGAAAAATGTATCAATCTCAAGCCTTCAACTAGTCCTACTTTTACTACTTTTTCCTACGTTTTGTGAAGATCCTAGTTTTCCCCTAAAAATCCTTATTTTCCTACTTTTTGTAAAAAAAAAAAAACCCTTTTCGATCCATCCACCATCACCTGTGTGTGAAGGAAAATTTGTTTCCGTAGATTTCTGGTTTTTTGACAATCTTTGAATTTTTTCTGTGTATTCTGCATGTTTCCATTTACTCATTTTCTTCAGGGTTACTACTCCGAACATTTCTTATTTATATCCTGCTTTCCTCCTACTTTGGTGGATTGAATCCTATGTTTCTCCTAAATTTTTGGAGAATTTTGGTCCTAAGTTTCTCTTACTTTTTCAACCAAGGCAGAGTTAAGGGCCTGCAGTCTTCTCAATGTCCTCCATATACATACCTTCTTGCTCCTCCACCACTCTGTTACTAATCTCTCTGCATTTCTAACACTCAACTTACAAGCAAATTTATATGTGAATTGTGAAGTAACATAATTAAAAATGTTGTTATGTGATTCATCAAAAAAACACTATTAATATATTAACTATAATGTAGCTGGTGTGCACTGAAACTGTGCCTGGTTTGTTTTGTCACCAGATGAATGGTGATACATGTACCACATACTTGTACAATTAGATAACTTTCTACATTACTGTTTGTACTTCTGTGCAGTTTGGTATACACCAAAGAGAGACATGTATGTAATTTCACTTTCACACTTATTTGCAACTTACTGGCCGGTTACCTGGTGATGTACATCTTGATATCTATCCCCATCATTAAAATATGAACAAGCTGGTCATTCACAGTCATAATGTTTCATAAATACTGAAATTGAATAAAGAATCAAGAAGATGTTTGTGTTACTTGTTATTCAAAACACAAGTTAAATTGTGGAACTTCAATTTAAAACAACTGTCAAACTTTGATATTTGAGCTACATGTAATAGTGCTTAAATGGACAAATAAATATCCTAGCATATAAAATTTTGGAAAGTTGTGCTGCCACTGGCGTGGTTTGTATGGATAAACATTTATCACTCAGGCTGAGTATAAGATAGACCTATAACATAGTAGTCTATAGGAGGAAATAGACAAGGTCAGAAGGTCACACTGGATATTGTAGATTTTCGGTGACCCGACATTTGCTCCGGCGACAATTGCTCCGGTGGCAATATCTCAGAAGACAAAGAGTTAGGGTTAGGGTTGCCATTGGGTTTCTAGTTCAGAATAGGGTAAGGGTTAAGGTAAGGGTTAGGGTTAGGGTTAGGGTTAGGGTTTAGGTCAGGGTTAGTACATGAAATAATCGTCGGAGCAACTGTCGCCGGAGCAAATGTCATGGAACCAGATTTTCACTCTTTTAAAGCACTAAATTATCACTTTGAAGTACAGGTTTTTTTCAGGGCTTCATTTTTAGACCTTATCAAAGACACCTAGAGCATGGAGGATTATGTACATGTAGCTCAGATTTTTAAAACTGTGGCCATTGTTAACTTGTGTCTTGAAATCTTGTGATGTTATGTTCTCATATCAAAATTGTATTTTTTGTGTTATTCAGTTGGAACATCAAACGTCGTCCAGTTCTGATGGTAGCCACTACCACCATGCCCCAGATACCTCCCAATACCAGTATGATGAATCCTCAGGCTTCTACTATGATCCACAAACGGGACTCTATTATGATGCCAACTCACAGGTAGGCCTTCGCAGCTCTTCTTTTTGGTGTTGCATTGGCGTGGATGTACAATCTTATTTCCTGAGAAAAATCTGACGACAACAAAATCAAAATGTTTTGATGTTTATAATAGAAACCTGATGTATGTATAAGCATTAATGTATTAATTTAATTTGGATTGATTGATTGATTGATTGATTGATTGATTTTTCGTTTTGAAATGTAGAGATTGTAGAGAGGATACCATTCTGCCATGGTCAGAACAAATCACTGTTTGAGTTCAGCTAGTTTCATGAAAAACTGGAAAAGCATACATCATTGTGGTGATGTTTTACGAGTGAAAAGGAAATCCATCTTGTGCTTTGTTAGTACTCATTGAAAACTGTAAATTTTTGTGTGTGGTAAAAAATATGGCCTTTGCAAGTTGTGCCATGCGTTTTATAGCTTGTGGACTTGTGCTGAAGGATGACAATTTTCTCAAAATTATGTAATAATAAGTTTTAGAACAAAAGAGTAATTTGGACTAGAATATTGAAACCTTTATTTCATTAAGGAATTTTTTTCCACATGAGTTATCATTAAAATTGTTTATTTTGTGTGCATTTTTCAGTATTTCTACAATGCACATACCCAACAGTATATGTATTGGGATGGAACCCAATATGTTGCAGTTGAACAGCAGAATCAGCAACCAGGCACGGCAAAGACGGAAGATACTGAGAAGGATGATAAGAATAAAAAGGATAAAGGCAAGATGGCCAAGAAGGTAGGTATCCTCAATTTGTCAGCTCAAAGCTTTAAAGATTTCTTGAAAAGTATCAGTCGTGGAAGGTAATTAATGAAGACATTTATTTGAACATATATCCAGCCAAAAAACATGGGGATTTTATACTTGAATGGGATTGGAAGTGGAATGGCGAATCATAGAAACCTAAGCTTCTTTTCCAGATTACAGTGGTTAGTGTGGTACCTATAAACTTTATGAAACTCCACATTTGTAATTGTGGAACACACGCACACACGCATTTTTTTTGTGTGTGTTAGAAGTTGAATACTTCTGAGAATTAGCAATTGCCAGTGATATTTTCTTTATGCTTAAACAAATTATTAGTCTGTTTAAGAAATAAATTTCATTAAATCAGTAGGATTTTGAAATCAAATCAGTTTTTCTGTTTGTGACCACCTCCTGATAATTGATTTTATATCAAATAGTCTCTGTGATCTGCATCCCCAAAAGAGACTGGAGTTATAAATTAATTGCTTTATAATTTCAAAGTAAATGATACAGGTAGCATAACAGGAGTATAGTGAAAAATTTTATGAACATTCTATTGTATGTCATTACAGGTGGCCAAAGACATGAGACGCTGGGCCAAAAGTATGAATGAAATCAAGAACCTAGCGGCAAAGAAAAATGCAACAGAGTCGAAAAAGGACTCATCATCGGCGAGTGCTGATGCTGGTTTTGCTGTCCTCAGTAAAAGGGTAAGATCAGCTGTGCTGTAAATCTTTGAAAATTTATCAAATGCAAGGAATCAAAAAAAATAGACACACTTTCTGAAGTACCAGTGTCAATCACAAATGCCATCACATGCATCTGTCAGCTACTGCTGTAGGTTGTACAAAATTTCTTCATTTAGTTCTGTATAAAAGAAATGGTTCTTGTAAAGAAAAATTATTCCCGAGTGTTTTCATATTATATTGCATTCATTAGCCCCATTGGCTCACTACTGTATGGCATTGGGTGATTTCGAGTTCGGTCTTGAAATCTGGTGTTGGTGTTGAAAGAACACCAACACCTGCTATAACACTGTATTTGAAGTCAGGTCTGGTGTTGGGGTTGACCTCAAAAATTATGACGTACTTCTGGAAGTTGGTGTTGAAGCTGGTGTTGAAAATCGTCTGCTGAACCGAGTACTGTGGTTGGTGTTTGTGATTTACGTGTAATTTTTCTATTCATCAACAATAAACCCTAGGGATAAGGAAATTTGTGACTTCAAGCTCAGTGTTGGTGTTGGTCTTGGTCTTGTTATTGGCAGAGCTGACATGCGCGTGTGTGTTGGCTATGGAGAAAGCTTCACCGTGTGACGCAAACCGCTGAAAGTACCTTTTCCCCTTAAAAACTTACATAATTCGCCAAATTGATATTAAACTGCCTTATAGGAATAGAGAAAAGTAACTTGCCTTTCAGATTCATACAATTTTTTAAGCTGGCTGTATTGATTTGGTGTCATTTTTGTAACATTTGTCGAAAAATTTCTGCCATTGGCGTAACTTTCTGCCAACGCCTTGAATCGCGCGTGACGTCACTCGGTGTTATGTGATTGATAGTGCAATCGGTATCGTCTGCTTAAACCGGCTCAGTGTTGGAGCTCGGTTTAACAGACGATTTTGTTTCCTCACCACCAACACCGAACTTGAAATCACCCATTGATATTCAATAAGAGACATCACAATTTTTGCTGGGTTGAGTGTGAAGGGAATATAAACCTATGTAGTTATGTTTCCTTGATATAATGTCTACTCAGAATCCATATTTTCTTCATTCATACTTGTCAAAATGTTATGGGACAAAAGCATTAGGCAACATACCTTGACCATTTATCCAATGTTTGACTGAAAAGTTTGTGATATATTGTGGGCTTTTGTGAATCCCATCATCTCTCAGTGTGCAAAGTATTGTCTCCAAAGGATTAAGACACAGTTATACATGTATCTATTAATAAACCATGTTTTTTATATGTCAGTTATGCATTGTATCATTTATCAATTATCTCTTCTCATTAATGCAAACCTAACAAGTTGTTTGTGTTTTATTTTCCAGGCTGATCCAGAAGAAACCAAGAAAACGGTGCTTCTTGCTTTGAAACGTTCCCAGAGTGAGGAGACGGTGAAAATGAAACTAAGCAAACCATCTGTTGTAAGTATCTTTTTTTGACAGTTTGTAAATATCTTATGAATATCTTATAAATCCTCAGTAATGAGCTAAAATTATATCACTTAAGTGCAGTCAATCCAACAGTACTTTCAGGGACCATTGTGGTATGAAATGTGGCAATTAATCATTTGAACAAGTTAGTCATATACGTCTTGTTTATTCTGATTTATATCACATATAATACAATATTGTATGAGTTTCTTTTAAGTTTGACTCGTAACGTACCAAAGTCGCAGATCTGCACCAAACAATACACATGAACTCCATAGAGGTTTAAGAGTTAAGAGTTAATAATTGCAATAGTTGTGATTAAGTTTATGCTATAATTAAGGCATACCTGCCAACTGTTCCTATTGAATAGGAATATTCCTGTTTTGGGGAAAAGAAAAGAGCAATTTTAATCCCTTTGTTCTTATATTTGTTCAAATTTGTCTATAGTAATGTATAGGAAATTCAGGAATGTTCCTATTTTTTTTATTTTTAAAAAAATTGTTCCTATTTCTTGGCTTTCAAGGTTGGCAGGTATGTTAATGTGTCTTTTGTAGTATGTTCGAAGGTAGATGAACAGATAGTCTTGTTTGTAGAATTTTTGTTCATATTAAATAGTATTGAGGAGCCGTAGTAGTTGTATAATAGTCTACAAGTAATAATATTAATAATGATAATAATAATAATGCAAACGTTTGGACCCCACAAATCACCTCAACATAGACAATATTCGAGTTCAGTTTATTTCACATTTTGATTTTGAGCTGAAGATATGGGGAAATGGCGGTGCAAATTATTATGTGCAGGGGACAATAAAAGATGCAGAACAAAAAGAGAAATTTGTGACTTTTTTTCAGTCAAGCTGACAAGCAGAAGTCGAAAGGTCAATCCATTTAAGATAAAGAATTACAGTGGTTTCCACTTCGACTAAGACAAATTATTTCTAATGTTTGGTCCCATTGAGATTCTGAAATATGTTTGACATAGGCAAAATTCAAAGTAGAAATTCAACATATACAAAACACTTCCAATTGAACAGACACAAAGCATACTCACACTATCAAAAACATGAAATGGGTGATAATTTTTTATATATATATATATGTTTTGTTGAATTTACAGAATCATATACATAAACAATTATCAATGATTATAAATTACAAGCAAAAATCAAATCATATATATAAATGAAAAAAACAAAAGAAAAGAAATAATTCAAAAAAAAGTGACCAAAAAAAATCAAATATAATCAATTGAATTTACTCCCTCAGTCAGAAAAAGAAGTTGAGGCCCGATCGTAAAGATCTGGTGTTAAAAATATTTAAATCGGGAGGGCACCCGCAACAGCCACCGGTCACCTCAAGCACCGTAGGCTTAATCTTTTTAACATCAATCTACTACACACCTTCCCCACCGGACCAACTTCATCTCTTTGTAAATTAGTATTGTTTATATATACGCTATTGTTGTTTACACACTAATCGAAAACCGAAAAGAAGCGCAGACACACGTACTCACACCCCCAGGTCACACCCACACACAAACACACCCACACACACAGACACTCACACGCAGACACATACAGGCACACACACAAACACGGGGTCAGAGCGAGGTAGACAAAACAAAATGATGAATGGCCGGTGAAGGTCATGGGAAGTCCCCCAAATCTACTGGCGAAATATCATTTAGAACGGGCGTCAACCTGTAATAGCTTAAAGGTGCTGTAGATTAAAAAAGAACATTACAAAGTACAGCACTTACTATGGTGATGGACAATCAGTCACCTTGTGAGTTGGCAGTCATCTTAAACTCCCATAAGACATCAAGAGGACATGTATTATTATACAAATCATGGAAATAATTGAGTGATCAGAATATAAATTTCCATTTCTTAAAATGAAAAGCTAACTTGTTGTTCTTTTTAGCAATCCTGTATTCCAGATCCTTATTATTGACAGTGTATGCTTTGTAAATGGGTGATAATTTGACTTGTGCCAGGTTGATTTATTTAAAGCCATCTGTAATAATTATAATGATGATAGTTATTTTTCTGTAATTTTTATTTTATTTTATATGTTTTGTAGAGTAATATTGTAGCCTCATACGGCGGAGGAGATAACAGTGACAGTGATTCAGAAGTAGAGCCGTCCCCAGTCTCCAAATCCACAGGTAGTCAAGATAGTCTGGCCCAGAGTCTGACGGACTGGAAAAAACTCATCTGTCTCCTGTGTAAACGACAGTTCCCATCCAAGGAAGTCTTAGTCAAACACCAACAGTTCTCAGATCTACACAAGCAGAACCTGGAAGCCTTGAAACAGCAGAATAACCAGCAGGGTGATGCATCAGAGGTATGATCTTGTTTGTTTGTTTGTTTGAAAGAAAAACTGCACAAAAGATCAGACCAAAATCCTATGAGTTTGTGTGTGTGTGTGGGTTGGGGGGGGGTGGTTGTGTGAGAGAATCTCTTGTTGGTTGTCCAGCAGAAAGGCCCTAGCATATGTTCCTGGCAGAAGGGCCTTGACATGGAATTTGCTGTAATTGAGAGAAGTATTGCCTTATTTGATATTTGCACAGAAAGAACTAAAATATCACATTTATATATTATAATGTGAAAAGATCTGACTTTTCAAGTTAAAAACAATTTAGTGTTAAGGCCCTTCTACTGGACAACTGATGTTCTTATGACTGCAGTGACAAGAATCTTCCACCTTCCCATTGACTGAGCAGTGATTAAAACATATTTACATTTTCACTTTGAGATAAATGGGTTGAGATCATCTATTTCTATGGTATGACTCAGGGTGAAAAACTCTTGCTACCACAACAGCTAAAAAAAAACGGATATTTGGATAAACAACTTGTTACTAAATGAGCCATGGAATCAATACTGGTAAAATGATGATCTTGGTACCATTTTTTTCAGTAAATGATTTTGTACCCAACAAAACCAAAAACAAAACCAAAATGTATAGTATATTATTGTCCAGTAAGCTGTGAATAAATGTGAAGATTAGTAAAAAATAAGAATCTTTGGGTAGAATGCATAGTTTGGTTGAAATTCTGAATGGTTAAACTTCAAAATTTGCAAAGTAATGAGCACTTTCCGATAGTTCCAAAATTGTCTGATCGGCCGCTAGCCGAAGGTCATACAGAGTTCAGCCGTTTAACCATATCGGTGTACATAGTCACCCACTGGTCATGCAAATGTACACATAACCATGTTCTGCAATTTGAGCAAAATTTAAACTCACGGAAAGAACAAACTTCTGGTAGCATATTGTTATTAGTTTTTCTCATAAAATAGCAAGTTCCTGAGGTATGGATCTCAAACTTTCAACACACCATTTGTAAGTACTTAACTACCATTTCGTAATGATAATAAAGGAAAGTGATGGACTTGCAAATCCTGAATCCTATCTTTAAACAAAAATATGATCTTCTAGACCTTACAAAATACTTCATATTTTCAGAGGGTGTATTTCTGTGCTTTTTTATTGCTTCTACAGAACAAGTATCGCGACAGGGCTCAGGAGAGGAGAAGCAGATTTGGAACTGATGAGCCACCAGCCAAAAGAAAGTTTTAGTACAAAATGTAATTTTCTTGTTTCTTTCCTTGTTTTATTCATTCTCAGTGTCAGCTTTGTGACTTCACTTCCTGCCCAGAAATCAAACTTTCATTTGTCCTGTTTATTTAACAAATGGTTTGATTTCAATAAATCACATAATTTCCTGATTCCAATTAAAGGCACTGTATAACAATGTTTCCAGTTTAAAATATCTGAGCTACATGATTCCCCATGCTACTAATGTCTTTGATACAGTCTAAAAATGAAGCCCTGAAAAAATTGCGGTGTAAAACAATCATTAAGTGCTTTAAAAAAGTGAAATCATTGAGAGACCAGACTGCTGTGTTGCAGAATTTCCTATCGCCCGATATAAAATTAATGTGCCAATTTGTATCTACACATATTGTTCTAGAGACAGCATAAATGTCCAAACTTTTGTGTTCTAGGGTGTTTATTTGTCCATTCAAACACTGTCAGATATGTCAGATAGCAAAGTTCGACAATTTTTTAAACGGGTCTTCCACAGTGTTATATAATGTCTTTAAACTGAAGTTCAATTTTGACCTCCCCCCCCCCCATGCCCACCTCACTCCCAACCCCCAACACCCCCCAAGAAAAAATAAATAAATAAATAATAATAATAGTTATAATGATAATAAATTAATAAAATGAAAGAGTGTATGTACAAATTATAAAATCAAATTTTTGTTTTATACTGCATATCATATCATATGAAATATTTGGTCCATGCTTTGACAGATTTTGATTTGCTACCATTTATTATGCATTTTCGTTTCATTTTATTTGCCTGTACAGTCATTATAGGTCTTCTTTAATATGTCATTATTGCTGAGCATGTGCCAAACATATAAATTGTATGTGACCTTCTTCAAATTTCATGTTTATAGCACTTGCAATAACTATTGATGACTTCAAGATTCAGAACTGACATCAATAGGAACTAAATGACAGGTCAAGAGCATCAATAAATGTATCATTGTGAATTTCAGTTAGTCCATAGTTATTGCTGAGAGGTCAAGGATGCATGCACAAAGTGATTATTAATTGGGCATTTTGTTTTCAGGGTCACAGCTATGACCATTCAACCAGATCTTTTACAATTTTGGAAATAATTGTTGCGTGCTTGTATTTTTACATTCTGAAATATCTGTCAACATTTTGTGCATTTGCTTGTTACTGTGTCTTGTTACAGGCAAATTGGATCCAGTAAGCAGCAATGTATGAGACCTGAATTCCAGTGTCTAGATAAAGTGGCAGCGATGAATACCTTGACATTCCTCACCCATTGTCATCACAGAGAACTGAAGGAAACACAAGTTTGTGAGGTCCAGTGATCTAGTACCTAACTAGAACCCCCAAGGCTGTGCTGAACAAATCCTAACTGTCATCCTTGGTAACCCCTGGACCATGGCAACCAAGTGGGTTATGTACAATGTATATCGGGGTTTCATAAACTCGTAGTGAATGGGTTAAAATCACATTGTATGCAGCAATTAGGTAGCAAAATCTCATAAACATGTACATGCAAATGTGTATAGAAAGTTAGAAATATACAGGTACTGTTTATTCAAATTAAAATATAGACTAAATTACAAAACAATTACACACAGCGTTTTGTACAGAATATATAACAGTAGACCCTCGTTATGACAAATCCATTGAAACCACAACAATAACTTTGTTATATCAGATTTCTGTTGTATCAGGGTTGTAAAAACAACAAAATATAAAGAGATTTCACTTTGGGGACTGGAAAAACAAGATTTTTTATATCAGTATTTATAATGAGAGTCTATTGTATTGCATTAGAATTACAATTCTATTTTACTATTTTGTTATGGTAAAATACCTTTGTTATAGACTGAAATTAGTTATTTTCACCCAGTTACAATCGTACTAGTAATCTTCCTGACAGGGAAAAAAATTCTTGTTCAGTTTGATTTGTTCAAGTGTTTAGTGTAAACTAGTTTTTTGAGGAGACACTAAGACTTCTCATGTCAAATTTGTGTTATACTGACATGTATAATCGGTCCTGATTGTGTAATCAGTGATGTAAGGTGTAGCCATTTATCAAAGGTCAGTCACATGTTTACTAAGCAGCATTCATGGGTATTTACAATGAAAGAAGCATGGTTATAAAATGCAAATGCAAAGGATTAGGAGTCACTCATGTGCAGAACATACACCTATATTTAGTGATTAGAATGTAAATCAAGGCTGGAAGTAATCGTCTTGAATTTGTGTAGTGGATGAAGACAGAGAGTGGTGATGTCAGTATTAAATTCAAGTGTGACCATAATAAATACAGTCAACTCAGCATAAGTCTGATATGTGGGATCAAAGAAATAACTTTAATTTTGGCAAAACCTGACTTATGAGAAGTCTAAAACAGAAGAAAAAACTAGGGGCTAGGAACAGGCCTTCAACGTAGGTGATTATATGACTTATATGATTCACACAGAATTAAATGTTGGCAATCTATTTTAGATTTGACAACAAATGTGCCTGTCATAGTCCATTTTGGTGTCATGCTTATTTAATGAGGTGGAAGCACGTTATTGCAAGATTTTTACAGTATTACTTGATTCTAGAATCAGCAACCCAAATTGAATTCTGCTTCCAGTCATGCATTTCCCTTTAATCTGTCAAATCTGCTTTATTGATAGTTCATCATTGGCTAAGAATTGTGACAGTTACCTTTAACATTGTCAATATCGCAAGTTAACTCATTATCCCAAAGAACAACACGGCAAATGCATGATACTGTAGTTTGTTTTAGTGCAGGGATATTCACTGATGTGAGCCAAACATTACTGCGCAAAGTTTATGCCTGTTTTAATTGGTTTCTGCAGTACTGCAGCTCTTTCAACATTTATTCCAACAACCATATTTAAAACTCTCTGTAAATAGTGTTTCATACTTGTGACAAATTCAAATAATAAAAAGAAATGTATATACAATGCACTTAAAGAAAATGTGCACTAGTCCTCATTTTTGTGGTGAAATTGTGTTATGTTATGTCTTGCATGTGATATGGTGAATAAAACAAAGTACAACAGCAAACATTGTACCTAAAACAACAAAATCTGGGAAGAGTTTTTAGTTTAAATTCAGTATAATACTTTCTTAGGCACAACATAAGCATACTGATAACAATAAAACATTCAAAAACTAAATATTACACCATTTATTTTGCTGTAAAACAAAAATGCATGAAATATAAGATAAAAACTAGCCTTTGCCACTAACAAACATATACCATACTACATACCTCAGTTAACCATCAGTTTATTGCTTTAAAATTGTGTTCTTCATTTGCATATGAAAACCAATTTTGCTCAGATATTATCCCTTTGAAAAAGTTACATGAAAATACTCAGTTCAAACTTCAGGATTCATATGTCGCTCAGACTGTAGTTTTTGAAATTTAAAAGAAATCATTCGAACATGAGCTGTTAGCTCATGTTATATTTTTGAGTTCTTAGGTTGATGGACATCTTTACATTTTGAATGAATATCATTTTTGCTTGATGAGGTAATAGTAGAGGAACCTTGCAAATCAAGAACACATTTTAAGACTAAACAGAAAAATCATAGAAACAGATAACCTTCCCTGTAAGCCAGTTCGAAGTTAATACACTACATGGAACAATGATCCTACAATACCACATATCTTTAACCCTATGTTAACTGGGGGGGGGGGTCATGCCGCCGTGCAAAATTGGTTTACGGCGTCGCTCACTGACTTTTTACTTTCAAGTCTTGCGCATCTTTTGAGACCATTTTCGCGAAAATCGGACATACCGTTACGACGCTGCGCGACTTTTTATACATGCATTGTCAACCCCAAAATTTGGTCAAAAACGTATTTCGTGTAAAAATCAATGGAAATTGTGTTATTCAGCCAAAAATCATATAATGTATTTATTTTTGCCTTTCACTGGTTGAAATGAATTAACTTTTTATGCTGTTTGATTGCCAAAAGTCCCCAACTTTTTCACCGAAAAAAACAATAGAAACAAAATGTTTTCGAAAAAACAAAGAAATACATAACAAATTCACAAAAAACAATAAATACATAAGAATTAATTCCAACTTCGGCAAATTTTTTTTGAGATAATGTGGAAATGTCAGAATGAATATTTTCACCAAAATTAGTATTCTACTAGCTTATTGTCAGTGAAGTTATAGCGCGAAAACATAATTTTCATGCACTTATTTGCATAATTAATTACTTAAAAAATAGAAAAATAATTTTTAGAAAATTTTACTATACAGTCGTGTTAGTTTACATCCGGCTCTATGCGCATGCAAATTTTCGCGGGAGTCGCGCGATCGGTGGCCGAGATCTGAACGGGGGGGTCAAATTGAACCCCCCCCCCCCCAGTAAAAACCCGGTCTGAAATAGCCCAGTTAACCCGTTGCCACCGAGATTCTGAAAACTCCCATAGAGTTAACACCGGGCAGATCCGGTTCCCGTAGCCAACGGGTTAAAATAGGGTTAAAGACTAGATAACTCCTTCTGTGAGGCCTCTGACAGCAACCACTTTTAAAGTGACAGGTTGCATTAGTTGCTTTTGTAATAGTCTGTTGAGAAAACGTGTACATGTACCTTCTTCTGCATATTCCTGAGTATGTCTATCACGTTGAGGTACATATATCCATTTTTCTTCTTATACATTAGCTTCATATTAATGTTTTTTGTTATGCACGTACACAAATTGAAACAACAAACTGACTGATAACAATTACACTCACATAAATTGTACATCAGTTTGTTCAATTAATTAATACATAATCTGTACTGTTGTAGGATAAAAAATACATGTTTAAAATGCAGCGACCACTTTGATTTCAATCTGGAGGTAATATACATGTATAATAAACAAGAAACATAAATACTAACAGTTTAAAATAATATACAATATAATACAAGGAAACAACATTGACAAGGCGTGGATAATAAAGTTAACGATTGCCAAGGACATGGCATGCATTATAAAGAATGAAAAGTGTGAACTTTAAATTTGTACTCCTGTCCTGTCAATTAGTAGCATTGATTCTCACTTGGTTTCTGAATTAGATTTTGGGCAATAAAAAAAAACATCGTGAAGATGGCTTTCGATGTAGATTACCTTGCAAGAACTTTCATTTTATTGAAAATGTAGCAGAATAATTACTGCACGTAATGAAACGACTTACACGAGCATTGAAAGATTTTCTGTTTGAGATAATGTTTGCACACGCCCTTACTCCTTCGGCACTTGGAGAAATTTTCTCTTACTCTTCTGAGGTCATCAATAGTTGATTCTCTATTCAAAATGTTGACACTCTTTCATAGTTTTGGAATTTACTGGCCACACAGTATTAGGAATTCAAACAACTTTTTGTGGTCATGAATTTACACTGAACCAACTGTGGAGAGGTTATGTATCCACCATTGGTCACCTATAGTGGTAATCTTGGTAATCTTATATGAAGTAGATGCCAATGTGAGATGTACAGGTCGCAGAAATTCGTAACTCCCCTCCCCGCCCCCCCCCCCCAAAAAAAAAATGATTGTAACTCAAGAATTCAATCGTAATTCTACAATAACACTCGTCTCAAAACATTAATGACCAAGGTTAATTGGGGTGTAATCATAAACTTATTTGATAAGTATTAATATACTTTGAGCTTGGATGATTTTATAGATTTCAATGTCAAACATCAATAGTTATGTTAGGTATAAATCTGGAAATGGGCGTGTGCGTTTGAGGATGACGATATTCGACGACAAGTGGTGGGATGGGGGAATGTCCATGGCATGTTTCACCCAAATGGCTCTTCTTTGACCTAATCACGTCCGTTCTTCTACCTCGTAATTCAATTTGGTTTGATTATCGTCCAAGTTTTCAGACCTGGCGTCTTTCTTTCTTAGTCCATCACACATCACATATCGAGTTTTGGCAAAAGTCCGTTGGTATAAAGGAACAGCGATGTAGAGAATGCTTGACACCACGTATGCCGCCATACAGCCGTAGATCCCATAAAGAAAGGACCCCGTTTTATCCACGCTTAATCCTAGAAAATAAATGTTATGAGAGTGTGATGAGGAGCGCAGAAAAAATAGAACAAATTTATCTTCAACTAACACCTTTTAATTCTATTAAAGACACAAGTTAAGAATGGCCATGGTTTTAAAAATCTGAGCTACATAATCCTTCATACTATATGCTAAGTGTCTTTGACAAAGTCTAAACATGAAGCCCTGAAAAAAAGTTGTACTTCAAAGTGATCATTTAGTGCCTTAAAAGAGTGAAAATCTATAGTATCCAGTGTGACTTCTGACCTGGTCTATTTCCTCACATAGACTAGTGTGTTATAGGTCTGACCTGATTATTTATACTCAACCTAAGTGATAGATCAGGGGGTAATGTTTATTTATACATACTATGCCAATGGCAGCATAACTTTCTGAACTTTCGTATGCTAGGATGTTTATTGAGCACTATTCAACGTTTTATACAGTACTGCCAGTAAATGTAGAAATTCCCTCGATCAAAATTCATGATTTTGTTTATGTTGTGTATTTTATACGAGAAAATATGATCATCACTGGCCATCAAATTTTTACATTTAAACGTTCTCTTTACATTTCTTATCAATTAAAATATTCATGCAAAAAAGGAGAAGTAAGCTAGTAATAGTAGTGGTAGTGTTAATATTCCAGTATAAAACAAAACATAAAAGGATTGATTACACATATTTAGCTTTTTCAAGACAATGCTGGTCTTTCGTGGGTCTATATAGAGAGGGTACATACATACATGTATAACGATCAAACATATACAGTAAACCGGGCGAAACAATAATAAAAATAGGTCAATAAAAGGAAAATTAAAATGATAATATTGCTAGATTTTCACATGAACAGCTTCAAACAAAAGTGAAATATTATGCTGTAATCAAATCGCAAAAACAATTTTACAAAACAAAAGACAAATGTGGTATGAGTGAATAATACTGAAATTAGATAAATAAATTCAAAGAAAAGGAAAGGAAAGGAAATGGCGTACAGCACAAAATCCATGGATACATCTAAGATTTTTTTCTTTCAAAAGACAACTTTAAGTTTTAGGCAAACAAATCGAAGGAAATACATTGCATCCAAACAAAATAGTACACTGCACTTCAAATGGATATAAGCATAGGCGGCGACCCCGGGGGTGGGGGACATGTCCCCCTTCCTCGATTGTTTTTTTCTGGGGGGGTGGTCGTACCCCCTCCCCCTCGATTTTTGCAGCTGAATTTTTTTCTTGTAATTTTTACAAACATTTTTGATAGATTAGGTAGATTTGGTATCTGGAAACCCGTTCAAAGAGCAAATGTGACGGAAATAGCTATTAAACTTGGCTAATGCCCGGGGGGGGGGATCAAATTTACACTTTCCACTTTTTAACATTGACAAAAATTAGTATGACACGCACTTTTTCCCCACGATGGGATAAAATTATTTCGCCTTCGATGTTTCCGTTCCCCCCCCCTTCCCCCACTCGTCACATAAAATCGTCGCTCATGGATATAAGACAACCGAAACAATTAGAAAGCTACATCAACTTACCAAGAACAGTTCCCAGAAGTTGTCCCAAAGAAGCAGCTACCACCATGATGGTCTTGGGTGTCGTCCCTGCCACTGGTCCGAAGGTCTGATTGCACACAGATAGCGGCATGGAATCTAGGACTGACATCACCAACATGCCAGAAACTAGGATTTCAGAGATGAAATGAAAGCAAAATTAGCACAGGAAAATTATTACTACCAGACGAATCCGAATAGTGGTCACAAGGGCGTAGGATGGCGGGGTGGGGTGGGGATGAGGGTGGCTGGATACACGTGCACCCCCTGCTGAAGCAGAGAAGTTCTGCCCCTAGCTAGCAAACAGAAATTTTGCACCAAATTTTCTGCTTTCAAAAGCTGATTTTCTAAACTTTCGCTTCACCGCCCCAAAATGTGTGCCTCCCCATGCGCAAACCAGCTTAAGCCTTGGGTCATCGTTGGGTTGGGTGTAGGGTGTATGGCTTTTCGAGGAGGGAGTTACGAATTAAGCAACTTCAGTGTTGTATAGTGTCATCTGTCAACCAGTTTCAGATAAATACAGTGTATTATTATAACTAAAATCAGTGGCGCAAATCCAGGGGGACAGGGAGACATGTTCCCCCATGATTTTAAAGGTGGGGGACACAAAAAATGTCCCTCACGAATTACATATGTGCATAAGTCTGTGATTGTGGTTTGGCTAGTAATATGGCAGGTAACACAAATTTTGCGGGGCCAAAAAAACTGGTTTTGCGTCGTCGATCTCGGCCCCCTGCCCCTGCCCCCCCCCCCCTTGTCAGAAGTTGTTTGGCTAGTAATTTGGCTAGTACAAAAAAAATGGCAGGCAGGTTCCTGCACGTGATATGTACCCCCCCCCCCCCCACTACATTAGAATGCGATTTGGTGCCCCTACTAAAATAGTTTCATTCTTAAGATTTTGAAGAAACACGTCGAATAGTACAAATTCAAGCTGTAGAGTGATCTCAGATTCTGGGTTTAAAATAATCAATGGTACATGTATCAGTATTTACCTGCTGAGATACAAAACATTGCCGCCGTTGTTTCGATATACAGTAGACTGACCATTACAGCGATACCGATACATATCGCGATATCCATGACGTAAATCTTGGGGAACGGTAAGTGATCGGCCGTGGCAGCTAAGAGGAGTTTACCGAGGAGTTCAGTGGCTCCAATCACCGTCATGGCTAGGGCGGCTGTCACATCGGCAAACCCAAGTATTAACATGTATTGGACCTGTAAAGGGAAGATGATACATCAGGGGTGTTGACCTCAAATCATGTAAGCCAGAAAGCATTATCACTGAATTGATAATAACCAAACATGATTAGGCATACAAAACTTTAGAAAAGTTCCCGGAGCTACACGTTGAATGGAACAAAATGCATCAGGACATCTCCCCCGAGGACAGCTCGCCCGAAGTGACTCGCACCTCACAACAGCCCCCGAAGGACACTCCCACGAGAGACAGCTTCCCTGGAGGACAACTCCGTCTCCCACGGTGGACAACTCTCCCGGGGACGACTCTAGCGGAGGACAACTCCCCCGGAAGACTATTCTGCCGAGGACAGCTCAGAGTTTTCTAAACCGGAAACACTGTTAAACTCCTCAGAGGGAGTTATCCTCCAAGGGAGTTGTCTTCTAGGGGAGTTGTCTTCTAGGGGAGTTGTCCTCCAGGGAAATTTTTCATCTGAGGGTGTAGTCCATCCTTCGGGGAAGTTGGCCTCCAGGAGGGGAGTTGTTCTCTTCCCCGTGAGGGGGGCGGGGGTGTTCCTCCAGGAAAGCTGCCCTCTGCAAGGAAGCAGATGGAACCGGCACAAACAGACCCCATCATTATTTCACTAAAAATATATTGAGATAATAGCTGTAAGTTATCTCACCATATTTTATTTACAGTTCAACAATTTTCTTGTTCTGGTATTAGAGGTAGTTGGGTAGACGTAGTAGTAGTAGTAGTAGTAGTAGTAGTAGTAGTAGTAATACATGTAGTAGTAATAGTAGAACTTTTACCTTTAGTAGTATTAGGTGTTAAAAATAAGATTTGTCAAGTTTGGTATTTAATAGCACAAAAACTATACACCAGATTAGACTGGTATTGAGTATAGGTGCAGTTAAATAGTGAACATTTATGGTGGAGGTGGTTTGAATAAGACATCAATAATCAGTCTTATGTAATTCATGCTTATTTAAAAAGTTAGGGTTCAGATTTTGCTAAATATCAACGCCCCTGTACAAAATTGAAACTGTACAGAAATCTAATGGTGTGTCTGAGAGTGTGTGTCTAGTCCCCACACAATAGAAATAGACAATGGCTGTGGATATTGATAGAGTCTAGCAGTCGCCATGCTACTTATGAATATTAAAAAAGCATTTATCTACCCTGTACGTAATCTATGAGAGACTGGCATACCAAAGTTTCCAATGTGCAGTCTCGGGCAGCCATTGTCTATTTCTATTGTGTGGGGACTGAACACTCACTCTCACACGCACCATTTGATTTCTGTACAGTTTCAATTTTGTACAGGGGACTGGATATTGAGCAAAATCTGAACCCTAACTTTTTGAATAAGCATGAATTACATAAAACAGAATATTGATATCTTATTCAAACCACTTCCACCATAAATGTTCACTATTCAACTGCAACTATACTCAATGCCAGTATAATCTGGAGTATATTTTTTGTGTTATTAAATACTAAAATTGACAAATCTTATTTTTAACACCTAGTAGTATAGTGGTAGTAGTATAGTAGAAAAAAGTAGAAATACTAAAAGTAGAAGTTGCAGTAGAAGCAGTAGGCCTAGTGGTAGACCTAGTAGTAGTAGTAGTAGTAGTAGTAGTAGTAGTAGTAGTAGTAGTACACTCCTGCTCATAATTATGGAATATTTTGTTTATACC
>JZLH01S0043121.1:48104-69078 GCA_001188425.1 Eucidaris tribuloides
TTTCCAAAATGTTGACACTCTTTCATAGTTTTGGAATTTACTGGCCACACAGTATTTCAGGAATTCAAAACAACTTTTTGTGGTCATGAATTTACACTGAAACCAACTGTGGAGGCGTTATGTATCCCCATTGGTCACCTATAGTGGCTAATCTTGGGGGCCTAATCCTTATATGAAGTAGGATGCAATGTGAGATGTACAGGTCGCAGAAATTCGTAACTCCCCTCCCCGCCCCCCCCCCCCCCCCCAAAAAAAAAAAAAAAAAAATGATGTAACTCAAGAATTCCAATCGTAATTTCTACATAACACTCGCTCTCAAAACATTAATGACCAAGGTTAATTGGGTTGTAATCATAAACTTATTTGATAAGTATTTATATACTGACTTGGATGCATTTTATAGATTTCAATGTCAACATCAATTAGTTATGTTACGGTATAAATCTGGAAATGGGCGTGTGCTTTTGAGGATGACGATATTCGACGACAAGTCGGTGGTGCGGGGAATGTCCATGCATGCTGTCACCCCAAATGGTCTTCTTTGACCTAATCACGATCCGTTCTTCTACCTCGTAATTCAATTTCGTTTGATTATCGTCCAAGTTTTCAGACCTGGGTCTTTCTTTCTTAGTCACATCACAACATCACAGATCGAGTTTTGGCAAAAGTCCGTTGGTATTAAGGAACAGCCGATGTACGAGACATGCCTGACACCACGTATGCCGCCATACAGCCGCTAGATCCCATAAGAAAAGCGACCCCGTTTTATCCAGCGCTTAATCCTAGAAAATAAATTTATGGAGTGTGATGAGGAGCGCCAGAAAATAGAACAAATTTATCTGTCACTAACACCTTTTAATTCTATTAAAGACACAAGTTAAGACATGGGCCATGGTCTTTCAAAAATCTGGAGCTACAGAATCCTTCATGCTATATGCTTAAGTGTCTTTGACAAAGTTCTAAACATGGAGCCTGAAAAAAAGTTGTACTTCAAAGTGATCGTATCCAGTGCTGACTTCTGACCTGGTCTATTTCCTCACATACACTAGTGTGTTATAGCGCCTGACCTATTATTTATCACTCAACCTAATGATAGTCAGGGAGGTAATGTTTATTATATACATACTATGCCAATGGCCAGCATAACGTAGCTAACTTTCGTATGCAGGCATGTTTATGAGCACTATTCAAACGTTTTATACAGTACTGCACTGTAATGCTAGAAATTCCCTCGATCAAAATTCATGATTTTGTTTATTTGTGCATTTTATAGCGAGAAAATAGATGATCACTGGCCATCAATTCTTTATAACATTTAAAACGTTCTCTTTTACATTTCTTATCAATTAAATATTCATGCAAAAAAGGAAAGTAAGCATCAGTAATAGTAGTGTAGTGTTAATATTCCAGTATAAACAAAACATAAAAGGATTGATTACACATAATTTAGCTTTTTTTCAAGACAATGCTGGATCTTTCGTGGCTCCTGATATAGAGGGTTACATACATACATGTATAACGATCAAACATATACAGTAACCGCGCGAAAACAAGAATAAAAATAGGTCAATGAAAAGGAAAATTAAATGAATATTGCTAGATTTTCACCGATGAACAGCTTCAAACAAAAGTGAAATAGTTATGCTGCTAATCAAATGTCGCAAAAACAATTTTACAAAACAAAGACAAATGTTGTATGAGTGAATAATACTGAAATTAGATAAATAAATTCAAAGAAAGGAAAGGAAGGAAATGCGCTACAGCACAAAATCCATGGAACATCTTAAGATTTTTTCTTCAAAAGACAAACTTTAGGTTTTAGGCAAACAAATCGAAGGAAATACATTGATCAAACAAAATAGTACACTGCACTTTCAAATGATATAAGCATAGCGGCGACCCCGGGGTGAGGGACATGTCCCCCTTCCTCGATTGTTTTTTCTGGGGCGGGTGGTCGTACCCCCCTCCCCCCTCGATTTTGCACCTGAATTTTTTTCTTGTAATTTTTACAAACATTTTGATAGATAGGTAGATTGCGTATCTGGAAACCCGTTCAAAGAGCGCAAATGACGCGAATAGCTATTAAACTTGGACTAATGCCCGGCGGGCGGCGGATCAAATTTACACTATGCCACCTTTTTAACATTGACAAAAATAGTATGACACGCACTTTTCCCCCACGGGAACTTGATGGCGATAAAATTATTTCGCCTTCGATGTTTCCGTTCCCCCCCCCCTTCCCCACTCGTTCAAATTAAAATCGTCGCTCATGGATTATAAGACAACACGAAAACAATAGAAAGCCTACTTCAATCTTACAAGAAACAGTTCCCAGAAGTTGTCCCCAAACGAAGCAGCTACCACCATGATGGTCTTGGGTGTCGTCCTGCCACTGTCCGAAGGTCCTGATTGCACACAGATAGCGGCATGGAATACTAGGACTGACATCACCAACATGCCCAGAAACTAGGATTTCAGAGATGAAATGAAAGCAAAATTAGCCCACATGCGAAAATTATTACTACCAAGTACGAATGCCGAATAGTGGTCACAAGGCGTTAGGATGGCGAAAGCGTAAGGTGGGGTGGATGAGCGGTGGGCTGGATACACGTGCACCCCCTGCTACAGGAGAAGTTCTGCCCCTACTAGCCAAATCAGAAATTTGCACCAAAATTTTCTGCTTTCAAAGTGATTTTTCTAAAACTTTCGCTTCACCGCCCAAAATGTGTGCCTCCCATGCGCAAACCAGCTAAGCCTTGGGTCTATCGTTGCGGTTGGTTGTAGGTGTGTATGGCTTTCGAGGATCAGGGAGTTGACGAATTAAGCAACTTCAGTGTTGTATAGTGTCATCTGTCACCAAGTTTCAGATAAATACGCTGTATAACTAAAATCAGTGGCGCAAATCCAGGGGGACACGGGAGACATGTTCCCCCACGATTTTAAAGGTGGGGCGACACAAAAATGCCCCTCACGAATTTGCATATGTTGGCATAAGTCTGTGATTGTGGTTTGGGCTAGTAATATGGCAGGTACACAAATTTTGCGGGGCCAAAAAAACTGGTTTTGCGTCGTCGATCTCGGCCCCCTGCCCCTGCCCCCCCCCCCCCTTGTCAGAAGGTTGTTTTGGCTAGTAAATTTGGCTAGTACAAAAAAATGGCAGGCAGGTTCCTGGCACGTGATATGTACCCCCCCCCCCCCCACTACATTTAGAATGGATTTTGTGCCCCTGACTAAAATAGTTTCATTCTTAAGATTTTGAAGAAACACGTCGAATAGTTACAAATTCAAGCTGATAGCTAGGTGATCTCAGACTCTGCGTTTAAAAATAATCAATGGTTGAAGTACATGTATCAGTATTTACCTGCTGCAGATACAAAACATTGCCCCGTTGTTTCGATATACAGTTAGACTGACCATTACAGCGATACCGATACATATCGCGATATCGCCATACGTGAAATCTTGGGGAACGGTAAGTGATCGCCGTGGCAGCTAAGAGGAGTTTTACGAGGAGTTTCAGTGGCTCCAAATCACCGTCATGGCTAAGGGCGGCTGTCACACTCGGCAAACCCAAGTATTAACATGTATTGGACCTGTAAGGGAAGATGATACATCAGGGGTGTTTGGCACCTCAAATTCATAGTAGCCAGAAAGCATTATCATCTTGAATTGATAATAACCCAGAACTGATTAGGCATACAAACAACTTTAGAAAAGTGCCGGAGCACACGTTAATGGAACAAAAATGCAGTCAGGACATCTCCCCCTCCGAGGCACAGCTCGCCGAATGACTCGCACCTCACAACTAGCCCCCGAAGGACACTCCCACGAGAGACAGCTTCCCTGGAGGACACTCCGTCTCCCACGGTTTGGACAACTCTCCCGGGGCTATCGGAGGACAACTCCCCGGAAGACTTAATTCTGCCGAGGACAGCTCAGCAGTTTCTTAAACCGGAAACACTGTTAAATCCTCAGAGGCGAGTTATCCTCCAACGGGATTTGTCTTCTAGGGGAGTTGTCTTCTAGGGGAGTTGCTCCTCCAGGGAAATTTTTTCATCTCGAAGGGTGTGCGTCCATCCTTCGGGGGAAGTTAGCCTCCAGGAGGGGAGTTGTTCTCTTCCCCGTGAGGGGAGGGCGGCGTCAGGTGTTCTAGGAAAGTGCTCTGAAGGGCGAAGCAGATGAACCGGCACAAACGACCCATCATTATTTCACTAATAAATCATATTGAGATAATAGCTGTAAGTTATCTCACCATATTTTATACAGTTCAACAATTTTCTTGTTCTGGTTATTAGCAGGTAGTTGGGTGTAGACGTAGTAGTAGTAAGTAGTAGTAGTCAGTTAAGTTAGTAAATAGTAGTAATACATGTAGTAGTAATACAGCCTGCAGCTCTCGATATAAAAAGTCCTTGCGGACCCATCAAATTTGTTCTTATAATGAAATTTCTTTATATCAGGGTGCAAAACAATAGAATACTAAGGAAATCCAAGATATGGGCACCAGAGATTTACTTCTTATAATGGAAATTTTTTGTTATATCAGTGTTCTTCTATAAACGAGAGTGCACCTGTAGTAGAACTTTTACCTTTAGTAGTACCTATCGGTGTTTAAAAATAAGTTTTGCTCAAGTTTGGCTATTCTAATAGCACAAAACTATACACCAGATTAGTACTGCTATTGAGTATAGTTGCGTTAAATAGCTGAACATTTATGCGTGAGGTTGGTATTGAATAAGACATCAATAATCAGTCTTATGTAAATTCATGCTTTATCTTAAAAAGTTAGGGTTTCAGATTTGCTAAATATCAACGCCCCCCTGATACAAAATTGAAACTGTACAGAAATCTTAATGGTGTGTCTGAGAGTGCTGTGTCTAGCTCCCACACAAAGAAATAGACAATGGCTGTGGGATATGATAGAGCTCTTAGCAGTCGCCATGCTACTTTGAATGATTAAAAAAAGCATTGTATCTACCCTGTACGGTAATCTGTATGAGAGACTGGCATACCAAAGTTTCCAATGGTGCAGTCTCCTGCGCAGCCATTGTCTATCTTCTATTGTGTGGGGACTGAACATCACTCTCACACGCCACCTTTTGATATTCTGACAGTTTCATTTTGTACAGTGGACTGATATTGAGCAAAATCTGAACCCTAACTTTTGAATAAGGCCATGAATTACATTAAAACAGATATTGAAATATCTTATTCAACCACTTCCACCATAAATGTTCCCACTATTCAACTGCAACTGATACTCGAATTAGCGAGTATAATCTGGAGTATATTTTTTGTGTTATTAATACTAAAATTGACAAATCTTTATTTTTAACACCTAGTAGTTATGTGGTAGTAGTATAGTAGAAAAAGTTAGAAATACTAAAAGTAGAAGTTGCAGTAGAAGCAGTATGCCTAGGTGTAGACCTAGTAGTAGTAGAGTAATTAGTGTAGTAAGTAGTAGAGTAGATAGTACCACTCGCTGCTCATAATTATGGAAATATTTTGTTTATACCTAAGTTCTTTCTCTATATCGTCGCAACAATTTTCAAGACAAGTTGTTTATTTCACACAAAACGCAGTATGTGGCAGCCAATTTTTGGATTTCATGAGATGACTTAAGCAAAAACTAAAGTGCTCTGAGACGCAATAACAATTATAGTCTTTAGTTTTTAAAAGATATCCACACACAAAATTTAATGAAAAAGTATTAAATTAAAGTAATTAAAAAACAAACACAGAAACTGATAACTTTTGAATCTACTGTCATTGATCACTATAGATTACATCAGATTAGCTGTTTGTTACAAGTCTAATAACGCGACGTTAACACACACGCGACTCACGAACAACAACAAACACTGCCATTAATAAACACAGGTTTTAGTGTCGAGTCGGCACGTACAAAATGCCTCAAAATTCCTGAAATAACTTACAATTATAATTGTTTTCACCTGGCGTGAACAAATATTGAATCCAGCACGTACCGTTCACGGAAAATGCGCAACTATCTAAAAATGTTGTTTAAGTTTCCATACATTATGAGCATGAGTGTTAGTAGTATAGTAGTAGTAGTAGTGGTGTAGTGTAGTAGTAATAGTAGTACATGCTAGTAGGAGACGGAAGAAGAAGCAAGAGAAGAAAAGATAAGAAGAAGAAGAAAGAAGAAGACAGAAAAGAAGAAGAAGCAGAAGCAAGAAGAAGAAGAAGAAGAAGAAGTTGAGAAGAAAGAAGGAGGCAAGAGGAGTATAGTGTAGTAGTAGTAGTAGCAGTAGTAGTACAGTTAGTAGCTAGTAGTTGGTGGTGGTTGGAGGTGATTGTTTGCAATTGTAGTAGAGCGATAAAACCTAAAACTTTACCAATAGAAGAAAAGAATGTCAAAGACATTTGAGACAGCGCCGTCGCTATGAGAAAATTATGATGTTAATTCGGGAAAAGCAAGATCCGCAAGTTTGTGCTCGAGATACTCCTTCTGCGTCTTCTTATGATCGAAGTCATTGAGTTTACATGAAGTTTGAAGTGTCGTTGATCACTTATATCTTCATGTAGACTGTTGTTCAAAGGCACTCTTCGAAATGTTATCACTCAGTTAGTGGGAAAGCTCTCGCGCCGGAATCTTGACCTCTTTCGCTTGGTCGCTATCCTTCTTGTAGTGGGTCGTTTTGTCTGGGTTTCCTAAACGCCATTGATGCCACAGTAATCCAAGGATTAAGATATAGCCGTTACCCATGATCTCAGCGTGTTCGCCATCCCACCGATGCACAAGTTAGTGCTTACCAGAGGACTTAAAGCCAGCATTCCTTAAGGGTATATTAAGTGATATATAATGAAGTGTACCAGAGGACTTCAAGCCAGGCATTCGTGGAGGATATATCAGTACAAGGCCGAAGCGGGCGGGGGGCAGAGGGGCCTTGCCCCCCCCCCCCACATAAAATTTTGGAGGGGCCAAACGATGTTTTTGCGCCCCCCCCCCCATGTGCCCCCCTGAAAAGCTCGTGAAAAAATAATTAATTCATTACAGTATTAAAGACCAAAAATGAGCCAATAAAGCCAATTCTCTTGCTATAAATTGTCAATTTGCATAAGCTGAAAAATGCAAAAATTTTCTCCCCTTACGGGGCACCTACACTTCTAAGTAAATTTAGTGTATTATGGTGGCCTCTCGTCCTTCGACGAGAGTGCCCCCGTGAAACATACCCTTAGTAAACTTTTCATTTTTCCCTTTCTTCTATTATAAGTTTCTAGCGATATAAGAATATTTTTCATTGCTCGAACAATGCAGTCACGTTTAAGCTTTTAATGAATACAGTTCAGACTTAAAACCGAATGGCAAAGTGGATGTGGCTCACTAATGAAAATGATATCTCTATTGCTCGAAGAATAATACATATAGGCTAATAAGCGCACATCACTTGTGACATACATGTACGTTTACGTTCATGAGAAATGAAAAATTACGATGATTCTGAGCTCTCGCTCGGGTTGTTCGCGATTATAAATGTGTATAAATAAACGTTTCTGAAAGGATATTGCATGAATGTGATTCCTGTTATTTACATATAGCGTAATACAAAAATTAATCGATCAGACGTGAAAATCACATTGTGAAGCGCTCGCTCGCTTTGATCGTACTTAGTAAAATAAATAGTTTTCATAAGTTATATTTTTTATTCCCTAGAAATTTGTTTTTAAATGCTTTATAAATGCGACTGCTATACTCTATTTTTACGAAAAGTCTCTATTTATAAAATATACCTTTAAAATATGTGTTTACCATGTCTAGAATCACGTATTTTCTATGTCTATTTTCAAAAATTTCCTGCCGTGGGAGGGGGTATCCCCCTCCCACACCCTCCCCCGCTCCGTTGATTCGCTCTCTCGCAAGTATATGTCTACCCAATCTCCTGTGAAAAATATGTATTTACCATGCCTAGAATAATCGTCTTTGCTATGCGTATTTTCAGAAAGTTCCTGTGGGAGGGATACCACCCTAGTATGTCTACTAAATTACAGTTTGTCACATACTTCCTGTACGTCTTTTTGAAAACCTGACTACACAATCCCCAATTATCTTTATAAAATATACCTTTATTACCATGCCTAGAATCATGTCTTATGCGTATTTTCAAAAAGTTCCAATCGTGGGAGGGGGTATCCCCTTCACATCCCAGGTCTCTTCGTTTCCTCGGAAGTATGACTACCCAATTACAGTTTTTCACATATGCCTACTTCCTCTATATCTTAAAAAAAAACTGACTGCAATGATTATCCCTAATAATTTTCAGAAGGTATACCTTTAAAATATGTATTTACCATGCCTAGAATCGCGTCTTTTCTATGCGTATTTTCAAAAAGTTCCTACTGTGGGACGGGGGTATCCCCCTCCCACACCCTTCCCCGTTCGGTCGCTACATTCCCTCGCATGTTTCTGTAGAGCTCTAAAAACGCGCATGCCAACACCCTCCCCTGCCCCCGCTTGGTTGCTTCGCTCCCTCGCCGAGGAACTCATACTGTCACATAAATGTGCCCCCATCGAGATTTTGCCCCTCCAAAACTAAAAGTGTTCCGGCGCGCCTGATCAGTGATGTATAAGTAGTGTAGAGGACTTCAAGCCAGCATTCCTGAGAGAGAAACGCTTATAGTGATAATACACCATGTAATGGCTTGTGCGTTTGTTCGATCCTGATTTTTTTTTTCATCTTGAATAAGAAAGAAAATACGACTTGTTAATCTGTTTGTTTTTCCATCTTGAATAAGAGAGAAAATACGACTTTTCAAAAATTCAATCTCGTTACAAGTGCTACAATGTATCCAAAGGCCAATGGAACAAGTTTTATGCTGTACGATAATTTCCGCAGCACAAATTCCTTGATGACTAATGGGGTTCCAATACAAGAATGAAGTAATGAAATAAGATAAAACGCTTGATCTGTGAATTTTTTTAATGAATAAAAAAAACGAAATATGTTTTGTGTCGATAACAGCTCAAACATTTGATTTAAATATACTTCAGAGTTGCTACCTCATGTACATATACATAAAGTTCAGTAATAATTATGCAAATACCATGTATTTCTCTGCAAACTTTTTATTAAAAGGGGGATAACGTGAGACGACAAAGAACTAAGAGTAAGTTATAAAAATTCTGCAAGATAAGGAAGTTTTCATGTGAAGATCTATTCCAAGAAGAATTTTAATCGATAGCAAACAAACATGAATATACTCGGACATAATCAAGAACATATTTAAATGCATGATGTGTTCTGAATAGAATGGATTCATTCTTTATCTTGCAAATCTAAACCATGTCCATAAAACTCCACGAATTCCATAATCCTATAATTTGTTCAATAAAATGAAACTCTAAAATATCAAAAGCTTTCGTCAGATACAGGTTTTGTGACATGCTTACAATATTGCGTCTGAAAGAAATATCTCTATATGCTAGCTCCTGACAAATGAAGTCGTTAGAAAAGTGTAACACACCGGTAAATATCAGACTTTACCTGAGTTGGTCCCACCGAAGGCCAGTACAGTAGCACGAGAACAGTGTTTGGTGGGGAAGTACTCCATGATGAGATAAAGTCCTGCAAAGAAGGAGAACGCACTTCCGGTCCCGTAGATGAAACCAAACGTGATGTACATCGGCCAGAGTGTGGGCATAAAGGAGGACATCATGCACCCTGTGAAGTTTAAGAAGATCCCTGCAGCCCCGGTGAGACGGTGACCACATTTGGCGATGAGAGCTTCCAAGAAGATGACACAGATATAGGCACAACACGCCGCTATCGTTGGGATCCAACCTGTTGAAATTCAATTGAACATTCATTGACCACTTCAATATAATGATATAATGTCAAAACACAGCATTAATGAGTGCCCTATTCTTGGAACACCAGAAAACTCTAACATTGATTTAAACAACCCCAATCCTGAAACAGTAAGCTGGCTGCAACAGCTGGAACAAACTGCCTATATATCTGCCTCACACGAAAGAAGAAGGAGATGTCAAAACGATAAAAATGTCACAAAAATCAAACAATTATCGATGTAAAATAACATGAAACTACCGTTGTGATATTCACACAAAATTATACATGTGGAGAATCATGGAATAGAACGGAAAATGTTGATCATCGTGGTAAAAACGGTGGTAAACTTAACCAGTTGTCACTTTATACATCGTGTGACAATTGGTTAAGTTACTCTCTCAACATGTACATACTACATGTATGTTGTAGCTCAAATGATTTTAATATGTCAATTAAACAAAGGTTAATAACATTTCTCAAATATAAAAAATAATGCCCTGTATAACAAGTTCCAGGGTAGTAAACATGATAATTATAAGGCACTGATAAATTCAATATCATCATGTCTACGAAATTAATTTAGTATAATTGACAATTTGTCTAGGAGTATTTTACGTGCCTTATCAATGTTTTATAATGTCTATGATTCCGTTTATGTACATTCGGTACATTTTCTTAGGTGTATTAATACATTAATGCATGGTTATAATAGTGAGAACAACGTGTGTAAAACTGATCAGAAGAAAAATAGATTTTGTTCTTTCTGATACATGTATTCTTATCTAATTTGCCTTAGTCAAGGACGAAATTGCATTAATGCCCATTTGTGTATCAATGGGCAAAGTTTAAATTAAAATCAATGATATTATGAACAAACGGGTGTAAAGATTGGGAGAACAATAGGACAGTTGAAATTTAAGCTCTTTGAAATGCATTAGCTAAGCGTGATTGAACCATTAGACCCAAAATGATTATTTTCACACTTTCTAATGGTTTCCGTTTTAGAAGACGGTGTATAAAGTTGAAATTAAAATCAGTGTTATTATGAACAAAAATATCCGGTGGGTGCAATTAATTGGGAGAACAATAATTAGGACAGTAGAAATTTACGATCTTTGAAATCCATTCCCTTAGCATAATTGAACCATTATGCCCAAAATATTTATTTTCACACTTTCTAATGGTTTCCGTTTTAATAGACGGCGTATTAGGGACGGAGTCAAGGCCGACCGTTCCGAGTCACGAGGCACCTGGAAAATATTTTTCACATGGCTTTGTACACGTGATTTGATCTGAGGCCAAGGCCAAGGCCGGCAAAATCTGGCCTTAAGGTCGGCCTCGACTCGATCTATCCCTGGTTTACACTCTAAAAACTCAAATGTAGAATCAACATTTAAAAGGTCCAAAGAATGACCACACTTTCTAAGTGTATACAGTATATCAAGCTGATCTAGGTGATGTGTTGTACTGTATTTATCTCTCTATTTTGATCGATTTTTATCCTTTTCATCTTGAATATCTGGATATAATGTTCCTATACGTATGCCTAGAATGTGAGTACTTATATCCTGCACTGGGAACTTGCAACTACAGATTTTATGGCTTGACTAACTGTTCAAAGTATATTGAACTGATTACAACTGTGTGAGTCAGTCCCATCCAGTTGAATTTATGTTGGCTACCATCACACGCTTATGAACTTGACTTCCAGCAAGAATTCTAGCCTGTTCACACTTACTTATAGCGCCTGCATTCTTGCCTATTATTTATTGTGACATTCTTGCCATCAATTAACTGCCGTATTGTGACACTATCACCATTCATCATGCCTAACCTGCGTTCCAACTCGACCCAGTGATCTAAAGATTCCATTGATAGTGTGAACACACCCCAAGACAATGATACCAGTCTTTTGAATAACATTAAGGTTGTGGTACAGAAAGCTGTAGAAGAGGTAATGGAAAGAGAGAGAGTCAAAATGCATGCATGAAGAGATTGAAAAGAGAGAAGCAAAGTTGAGAGAACTTATTGAGCAGAAACTTGGTTGTTTGCATGAACTTGAAGTCTCAATTGATAGGAAGATCCAGCAGCTTCAAGAGCTACATCAACCCACAGTTAATGCCAATGAAAAGGTTACCGAATTGACCCGTGACCTTCATGACCTTCAGCAATATTCGAGGCGCAATAACATTCGGGTCTTCGGAATTCCGGAAAAGGCCGAAGAAGACACAGACGCTCTTGTGTGCAGCGTGGCGGAAAGGATCGGAGTGCGCATCACTGCCCAGACTTTGATCGCTCGCACCGAGTTGGTTAGTCTAGCTTCTGGACTCTCTTTATTAGATTTTTTTGTCGCCGACTATACCCGTTGCCGACTGCATGTACCAAGCCCAGTGATAGCGTGACCCCCGAGAATTTGTCGCGGACAAATTCTCGGGTCACGCTATCACTGGGCTTGTACATGCAGTCGGCGACGGGTATAGTCGCGACAAAAAAAATCTAATAAAGAGAGTCCAGAAGCTAGACTACGAATTGGTAGGAGTGTCCCTCAACCTGATTCCCTCGCGACAGCCGCTGCGCGTAATACCCAGAAGATTCCCAACCAGGGGGGGGCGGGGGGGCGCACTTAGTATAATTGTGTGATACGTATGTGCCGCGGTTGAGACCCCCATTTTCAGCCCAAATTTCCGTTCCATGAGACATCTCATCAGAAGTCGCAGAAAAAATTGATTTTTCACGTTCCAGAGAGACCCCAAATTTGCCGTTTCGCGTGAGCCAGAGCATTGCCCTTTCAGCACGGCGCGCCGTTGGCGCGCCGGAACTTCTCTGCGGTGCAGTTACCAGAGCATAGCATTTTGAGGTTTTCTGAAGGCCTTAGCTCCAGTTCCAGAGACCCCCATTTTTCGCTCAAGCCCGTTCCAGAGCCCCGATTTTCGATTTCGGTGGCGGCACATAGGTATCACTTTGTAAGTCGAGTGCCCCCCCCCCCCCCGGGTTCCCAACCGACCTCGCCGAATCATCGTCAAACTCATATCGTACAAGTCAAAACTAGCGTTTATACAAAATCGGCGGAAACTGAAAGGATCTGGAGTTGTAATCGCTGAGGACCTGACAAAGCCCGACAAAGCAAAATGCCAATCTCTTGTCACAAACTTCACGTCATGAAAAAGTTCGCACAGCCTGGTCCACAGACGGTCGAATTTTCGCAATGATCAAGTGTACAAATGGCCGAGAGATTCGCAAACTCATTACTTCACACGCAGCTTTATCTGACCTCTAATCAACTGAATTGTAACTTTTTTATCTACACATTTTATTCAACTGCCCAATAATACCCGTAAATGTTACTCAGTACTTTATTGACTTAACTTTTATCATTCTCCTCAAGCCGGATTGTATTTTAGAACTTATTTAAGTAGTTTCTAGTGCAATTGTAGTCAATTGTCTGATTTTACCAGTTTTTTTTTCTTTTGTGTAGATGTAAGAATATGGACATAATTTATTGATCCATTGATTCATGACTTTGTATCTGTTTTGTGTATTTCATGTTTGCCCAATGCCCAGACTCACAAGTGCAATCAAATTTGAAAATCTTGCATGATCAAATCTCTCCAGCCAATGTGAATGATCATAGTACAGATCAATTTTATTTTTCATCTGAACGTTTTAATTCTTTTCTAAAAGCAAACTACAACAAAAATGATGTAGACTCACATCTTACCTGTTTACATTTTGATTGCAGAAGCCTACCTCAACATTTTGATAGCTTGACCACGTTTTAATCTTTGCTTTCTTTACAACCCACGATTATAGGATTGACCGAAACCTGGTTGAATGAAAATTGTTTTGTCGATTTATACAATATTGGTAATTATGTATTCACTAGCAATGGACGTAAATCAAAGAGAGGTGGAGTTGTAGGGATGTACGTACGTAAGGATATTAATTATGTGAGACGAGTAGATGTGGATGTAAGTTCTTCTTCAACTGAAAGTATATTTGCTGAAATTGATATTGACCATCAAAAGATTTTACTTGGTGTAGTGTACAGACCCCCTAGCCAATCAATAGACGATTTTTTTTTAAACTTATTTAAATGAAGTTCTACGTATTGTGCAATCAGAAAAGAAATTATTTTACTTGATGGGTGATTTTAACATAAATATTTTAAATGTGGGCAAAGTGCAATATGTGAATGAATTTCTTGATGCAATGCTTTCTTACAACTTGTTTCCTTTAATAAGATATCCATCACGTGTTTCATCTAATTCATATACTCTCATTGACAATATTTTTACAAATGATCCCAAAATATGTCATTCAGGACTATTTTTATCCGAAATCAGTGACCACTTTCCTGTATTTTGTATTTCTCATAAAACTTGTAGCAAACCAAAAAAGGACAATTTTATTTATAAAAGAGATGTAAATGGGCAATTCCAAAGGTTGGTGGACAAACCAAGCACTACATAAATTGGCTATATCTCAACTCATGTTACATTTTATTGGTTTGATTGGCTATGATTTATGAAGAAACAATGGGGGTCATTTTTTTTACCCCAAATTTTGCTTCTATAACGCTGCCTTTTAGGAGAATCGGCAACCATACACAATATGCCACATGTGGGACTAGGCTCCATCTACTGTAAATAAATCTGAGTTTTATGAAAACTTATCAAGTTTTCTCCGGGTTTTTTCCATGAAATAGTGTTAAGCATATAATACCGCAATGATAAATGTATTGCTTTTCCAATAAAAATCTTTTTACGTGAAGATAACCCAGAAAATATGTCTTCGGACAAAATGTAACGTGAGTAACCGATGTTCTCGTAATTTATACAAAAATAGGGTAACCCACTACATTTTGTATATAGTCAGTTTGTGACTCTCTATCAGAGTGCTGTGATAAGGATACAACTTTTTTTGAATGAGAGCTCCACATGAGGAAATGGTTCAATTAAGTTCTCTTAACATTTTATGCATGTCCAAATTCTGTAACGTGAGTAACCGAGACATTTCTATGATTTCCATAAAGTTTAATTTAATTTCTCAAATTTTTATTTTGTACAAATCAGAAGCAACATGTATGCTTTGTGATGACATAAAGACTTTGAGCTATCTGCCATTAATAATATCAACAAGTGTATCGAAATGCCTTCAAATGTAACGTGAGTAACCGTGGAATTGCCCAAATGATGATAACATATTGCAGTTTGCGCACATTTTATATAACACTGAGTGGGACTTTTTAAATTTGAATGCCAATGAATCTTATGACAAATTTCATGATATTTTCACAAAAGCGTATGAGTCGTGTTTTCCTGTAAAAAAGATAAGAATAAAGAAAAAAGTTATAAGTGCACCTTGGTTCAATGAAGAAATTCACAAACTCATAAAAAAGAGAAACAGATTGTATAAATTATATTTGAAGAACAAAACGACATATAGAAAGACTGTGTATAAACAAATTAGAAATAAAACTATTGATAAGATTAAGCAAGCTAAAAAGGAATACTACAGAAACCAACTAAACAATGCAAAAGGAAACATGACCAAAGAATGAAATGTTATTAACATGGCTTTAGGAAAAGAAAATAAGAAAACTCATGTTAGTAAAATAGTTCTTGACGATGGTAGTGTTTATGATGAAAAGAGAATTTCAGATCTTTTCAACAATTCTTTTGTCAATGTTGGTAATAACTTGAATAGTAAATTTGTTTCATGTAATAATAATCATGTTGGAAAGTACATTATCAAAAATTCTAAGTCTGCATTTTTTAATCCTACTTCTCCAGATGAAATTTTGAAAATCATAAAAAATTTCAAGAGTAATACCAGTGCCGGTTATGATGATATTAGTATGAAAGTTATTTAAAAACTAAATATTTTCATATGTAAACCATTGAGTGAAATAATTAACAAATGCTTTAACTGTGGTATTTTTCCAGAAAAATTGAAAATACAGTGTGTCTCAAAAAAAATTGTGCAAGTCAAAACCGCCCTCTTTGGCAATTAGAAAATAATCTTGTGACATGATGCTTACGTCAACGTAAAGTGCATAGTCTTAGCTTTCAAACACCGTTAGTGTTATTTAATTTGCTTGTCTTAATCTTTAGATATTTTAATTTAAATAAGAAAAGGTGAAATCGCGATTGTGCCACTTTTACTACAGTCCCCGGTAAAAGTGACACAATTGTGATTCCACCCTTTTGTGGTTGACAACATATCTCGAGATTAAAACAAGCAAATTGAACAAAACAAATGGCATTTAAAAGCTAAGACTTTGCCCTTGACGGTGATGTAAGCATAATGTCACCAGAGTATTTTCTAATTGCCGAAGAGGGCGCTTTTTACTTGCAGAATTTTTTGAGACATGCTGCAACACGTCTCAAAAAATTGTTCAAGTGAAAAGCACCCTCTCTGACAGTTAGAAAATACTGCTGTGACACGTATTTACGTCAACATCAAGGGCAAAGTCTTAGCTTTCAAATGTTGTTTGTTCTGTTCAATTTGCTTGTTTTGATCTCGAGATATCTTGTAAACAACAAAACGATGGAATCACAACTGTGTCACTCTTACGGGAAGAGGGCCTGATGCTATATTGACTGTAGTAAAAGTGGCACATTTGTGATTTTACCTTTTCGTTGTTTACTGAACATATCACAGGATTAAAACAAGCAAACTGAACAGAACAAACGTTATTTGAAAGCTAAGACTATGCCCTTGATGGTGATGTAAGCATGACGTCACAAAAATGTTTTTATCATTACCTAAGAGGGCGCTCTTGACTTGCACAATTATTTTTGAGACACACTGTAGCTCGTGTTATTCCAGTTTTTAAAAGTGGATCTCGAGAAGTGTTATCAAATTATCGGCCAATTTCCGTCCTGCCAGTTTTTTCAAAGGTCTTTGAGAAATGTTTATTCAATCGTCTTTTACATTTTATTCACAAGTGCAATATCTTAACTTCAAATCAGTATGGTTTTAGAGCCGGGCACTCCACATCTCATGCTTTAACAAATTTTATTCGCAATGTAACAAATGCTATTGATAATGAAGAAGTCATGCTTGGTATATTTTTAGATTTAACTAAAGCATTTGACACGCACGATCATGATATTTTGATTTACAAATTACAACTATATAGTATTAGAGGAGCTGTGTTAGATTTATTCAAAAAAAAATTGCAAAATAGGGAACAGTTTGTTATTATCAATCGTTTTAAGTCTGAAAGGAAGTGTCTGAGATGTGGAGTGCCCCAGGGATCCATTCTTGGACCTCTGTTATTTCTAATTTATATCAATGATTTGTGCAATACATCCGAGGCTTTGAAATACATTTTATTTGCAGATGATACTAGCATTTTTATGTCTCACAAAGACCCATTTGAATTACAAAGTATTTTTAATAATGAACTTAATAACATTTCAAACTGGTTACACATGAACAAACTTACAATTAATATCAAGAAAGCTAATTTCATGATGTTTACAAATACAAATGTTGATAGTGATCAAATAACTATAACACTTGCTGGATCTGAAATCAAACATGTATCATCACTAAAATTTCTTGGCGTGACAATTGATAACAAGTTGACATGGAAAAATCATCTAAATAGTATTTGTAATAAAATATCAAAGAATGTAGGAATATTACACAAAATTAATATGTTACCTTCTGAGATTTTGAAAATGATTTACAATGCTATTATTGCTCCTTTTCTTAATTATGCTATTTCTATATGGGGAAGTGCAGCCAAAATTCATCTTGATAGACTTTTAAAAATGCAAAAACGTGCAATAAGAATAGTCAACCATTCATCTTTTTTAGCTCACACCTCACCCATATTTTATAATCTGAAACTTTTAAAGCCAAGGTTCATCCTGACATTAAGTTGGTTTTAATAAAAGCAGAACAATGAGAGAAACATATTAGTGAAAGTTTGGCGGAAATCCACCAAAGAATAATAGAGTTATAGAGTTTCAAAGTTGTCATTTTGTGACGTCACATGCGAGCAGCTCCCAATATGACATGTAATATAAATTCCATAATTTGCCATTTTTTAATGGTTCATGATAACTGAATAGTTTTTTTTTATAGAAGCATGCATGGAATAATGTTTCTAATAATATACTAAATGCACAGGTAAAATCATTTTCAAATTTCTGAGAAAACGGAATTTTTATGGAATTTATATCACATGACGTATGGGGAGCTGCTCGCATGTGACGTCAGAAATTTTAAAGTTGAAACTTCCATAAGTCTGTTATTCTTTGGTGGATTTTTGTCAAACTTTCATTAATATGTTTCTCTCATTGTTCTGCTTTTATTAAAACCAACTTGATGTCAGGGTGAACCTTGCCTTTAAATATTTATGACATATATCAATACAAGCTCGGAATTTTTATGTTTTTACGTCACCGGAAAAAATTACCCACTTCTCTACTGAAATACTTTAACCTAAATAGCAATATACATTCATATTCTACTAGAAATTCAACCAATTTCCATCTTCCTAAAATAAGAATGTGTCTGTCGTATCAGTCCATCATTTATCAAGGTCCCGTGGTTTGGAATTCACTAACAGATGAAATACGCAACGCAAATACGCTTAATTTATTCAAAACGAAGTTTAAGAGATTTCTTCTTGAGAAATATAATGGCTGATTGATATATGTGTATACCACGTGTATTATTGTATATTTATTGCTTAAATATTTTAGTGGCATTGCAACTTGTTATTTGCGATTTGGTGTGTTATTTATGTGTATTGTAAAGTTTGTTTGTTCCATTTAAATATTGCATTTTCTACATCTCTTATCAATGTTTATATGTGTAATTGGGTCGGCCTAAGTATAAGGATTTCTTTTCCTTTTTGGCTGCTACCCCTCAGTACTACTTCAGAATCATAATGCCATTTTTAGACTTATCCAATGATTTGTAATATTTCAACTTTGTATGATGTTTGTTTTTTGTGTGTGTGATTTTACTGAGAAAATAAAACAATTTGAATTTGAATTTGAATTTAAATGTTGCATTAATCTTTCAGCCATTTAGGAAAAGTTATTCAACTTACATGGCTCCCATACAATTTACAAATAAAATATCTGAGGTTTTTGAAAATGGTGAACTATTTTGAGGTATATGTTTTTGGACCTGTTACAAGTATTTGACTACATCGATTATTGTGTCTCATTAAAAAAAAGAAAAAAAAAACTTGAATATTATGGTATACGAGGAATATATACCTTGTAAGTGGTCTAAACGTTATCTTGGTCAGCACCGTAGACAATACACTTTTGGGGACAATTTTAAGTCAGATGAATTGCCTATAGTACCACAGGGTTGCGTTTTCGGTCCCCAGCTATTTTTGTTATTTATCAATGATCTCCAATTTGTAAGCTCCAGATTGTTCTCGATATTTTTTGCTGATGATAACATGATTTATCTCAGGTAATAAGAAAGATGAAATTAACAGGGCAATAAAAGCTGAAATGAGTAATGTATGCAATTGGTTCAGTGCAAATAAACTAGTCCTAAATTTAGACAAGACATGATACATGATATTTAAACGTAAAAACAAAGAAATGGGTGATTCTCTCAAGCTTTTTATAGGTACTAATGAAATTGATAGAGAATTTTGGGTAATTTTTTATCGGCGATAGCTTGTCATGGAAAGAACATGTAAATAACATCTGCCGAAAAATATCAAGGACAACTGGAGGAGTGAACCGCTTAAACCGCGTAATCCCCAGAAAAAAATCTTTTAACCTTGTATAATAAAAGATTTTATCCTATTTCACATTGCAGTATCATCTGGGGAAACCGTGCAATATATCTATTTAATAGGGTTGTAATCCAGTATCATACAAAAACGTGCCATACGTATCATAAATAATGATGAGCCACTGGCTCATACTGATCCACTGTTTAAAAAATTTAAAACACTGAAAGTATCTGACATCAAAAGGTTGCCGGTTACTGTTTTTATATATCTTTACCTCAGTCTTTTAATGACCTTTTCACTTTAAATTGTGAAATTCATAGCTAGGTGTTAAAAATAAGATTTGTCAAGTTTGGTATTTAATAACACAAAAACTATACATCCAGATTATACTGGCATTGAGTACAGTTGCAGCTGAATAGTGAACATTTTTGGTGGAGGTGGTTTGAATAAGATATCAATATTCTGTTTTATGTAATTCATGCTTATTTAAAAACTCTTGGGATTCAGATTTTGCTCAATATTCAGTCCCCTGTACAAAACTGTACAGAAATGAAATGGCGTGTGAGAGTTTCAAAATTGAAACTGTACAGAAATGAAATGTTGTGTGAGAGTTTGTGTCTAGTCCCCACACAATAACAATAGACAATGGCTGTGGATAGTGAATTAAGACTAGCAGTCGCCAGGCTACTTACTTATGAATATTTATAAAGCATTTATCTAACCTAGACCCAGATGAAAAACTGGCATACCATAGTTTCCAGTGTGCGCTATCCACAGCAATTGTCTATTGCTATTGTGTGGGGGCTAGACACACACTCTCACACACACACCATTAGATTTCTGTACAGTTTCAATTTTGTACAGGGGACTGAATATTAAGCAAAATCTGAACCCTAACTTTTTAAATAGGCATGAATTACATAAAACAGAATATTGATATCTTATTCAAACCACCTCCACCAAAAATGTTCATTATTCAGCTGCAACTATATTCAATGCCAGTTTAATCTGGTATATAGTTTTTGTGTTATTAAATACCAAACTTGACAAATCTTATTTTTAACACACAGTACTTGTATTTTTTAGGTTTCGTTGACTTTGAACGTTTTTAAACTTAAAATCGATACACCATCACCATGAAAATTCTGACCTCTATAAGGGATCAAATGATATTCCATGGATAACCTCAATCTACCGTCATCAATCAATCAATTGATTATTGGTTGCTTTTATCGTCCACCAAATGCAGATGTAAGTTACCTACAAAACATGTTTGACACTTTAGAAATGATTATGGTAGAAGGAAAAGAACTTATCATTTTAGGTGACATGAATTACGATTATAAACCAGGTAATTCTGATGTTAACAATCCTATAACCGAATTCGAAGATCTATTTTTAATGATCTGAACCCACTAGAGTTACTGATGTCAGCTCT
>JZLH01S0043122.1:680-24941 GCA_001188425.1 Eucidaris tribuloides
TTGCCCCTCGAAAACAGCATGGCAAATACTTCCTTACCATTAAATATGTGTAGATGGCCCAGACTCCATGACCCGTGGGGTTGGGCATCGTATCCCTGAGAGGTGGGTGGGGCTAGACAGTGACCCAACAGGCAGTAGAGTGGCTGGTACAACGTCTTGGGTGGCATTGTGGTGTACTGATAATCCAACAGAAGGTCCTTCTGACGATGGCCATTAACGATGACCGATATCTGGGGGACAGAATGACATGGAAGATGAAAGTAAATTGTTATAAGTTCTGTAACAACTTTGAAAAGAAACTTTCATGAATAATTATGATTAAAAAGTTTCCAAAAATATTGGAAACTTAAGTGTTCTTCCTAAGTTTCTTTTCCCATATATATTTTGCTGTTACAGATAGATACATGAGGAACTTTACAAATCTAGCCAATAAAAATAATGTCAATTTTTCTGTAAATATTGAGTTTCAATCCATCCTTGTACTAGATACAAATGATATGCTCTTAGTTTCTCTAAAGCTAATCTTAATGTGAACATATAGGCATATGAAATCTACCATAAATGACAACTTTTATGTTTATATCCTGGTGTATTACAGGTTATTTAAAGTTTATCTCTTAACACTTCTATACACTGATCAGCAAATATAAGATTACACAGCTGAGGGGGTGCATAATAGCTTAATAACTACAAAAACAGTAAATAACAAAGACTTGAATATGCCACAAACTGTAAACATTGTCTTACATAAATGTCACAAACTTGAGATACACAATTACTATATGACTTGTTATAACATGACTGATTTATTTACAAAGTGACAGACAAGAAGAAGACATGTGATTTTCAAATGAGATGTATATTTACCGTTCCCAGTATGAGGAGATCATCTTTCTTCTCTTGGTATGTAATGGCCAGGTGTTCCCAGTGACCAGTGGTCAGCATACCAGCACAGATGGTCTCAGCTAGTATTGAGTTCTGCTGGTCATCAGTATGACTTATCCTGTTTACAGAAAAGAAAAGTTTGAAATTAAAAAGAAATGGAATAAAGCAATAAAAGCATCAGACTTTGATAGTATATTAGTCTGTCTTCAGAATAGGAAAGCATACCTCTCATGTATCTATGTAATACAGATAATATGACTGACCTGGAATTTGTAAGAAAATATCAATCAATAGTTTCAACATTTTCACAACTGTTACATTTTTTAATATGTCCTGATTTTGTTTATGTTTTCTAAGAATAAAGATCAGGCTTAGCAATAATGTTTTACGAGAGAGATCACTGTTTGATATTTTGAAGACTGAAAACATTGATTCCAATTACTAAGTGTTATAATTTTCATGCTATTAAGAATGGTGATTGATAGGAAATGTGCAAGAAATACATTTTTCAACACAGTCACAAAAACATGCACAAAACAAATTTATCAACAATAACATGTATTTACAATCAACGATATAATAACTGTCTTTTTCAATTCCTATTTCACGGTTAAGACTTACCTGAAGACTAATTTGGCCGTCTTTGACTCCAGCCAAACCTCAAAGGCCATGTCTTTGGTTCCCAAGGAAAACAGATGAAGATCAGGCTGACGAGCTCTCAGGCCAGATTTACTTGGTGAGGAAGATTTGGACGAATTCTTTGGCAAGTTCACTAAAGTAAGAATAAAAAAGAATAAAGAACAAACTCAACAAAACTATGGTTGTCAAATAGAAAGTCAAACTGCAAAACTCAAGTATAACATAATGAGGAAAGAATAATCCCTATCAAAGAGTATGCTTTCTGAAATATGTGCCAATGAAAAACAAAGTAATAATAACAGTCCATTCTTACATAGTGCATAACACATGATGAGATCAATCACGCTTGGATACCCTGGTCACTGGGATACTATTTTCCGTCCCTGGGGAGTATTCCAAGCTGAGCTGCCAAGGAGGCACATCAAGCCAGACAAACTAAGTCATTCTCACCATACCAGGTATCCATTTATACTCAGGCATGGAAGTGTCCCAGAAGAAGTGCCTTGCCCAAGGAGGGTTTGGAAATAGATTACGAACAATCAGTATCTAAAGAAGACGTGGATAAGGCAGGTAGAGGAAGACCCCAAGAGGGTTAGTTTAAGAAAGTAGGATGCCCTCAATCAAGCAAGATGGTGAGAGGGTGTCGAGTGATTGCTGCAGGATTGGGGTAAATCCAGCCCCCCCCCTCCATTATCAGGGACAAACCTGATTAAAGCTGGACTGATGATGAAACTGACTACATGTGAAAACAACTCAGGTACTTTTAATTTTATGTACACAAAATATGTACACTCACGACATGTTCATAATTTGTGTAAATCTGCTATTTCATGGTGAAGGTGAAAAGGAAAAAAAACAAGACTCTTACTGCTGCTAATAGATGAGGAGCTGGCTGAGTGAGACATCTGTCTTGATCGTGATCTTGATCTTTTGATCTTATCACCGGATCCATCAATCCTCCTCCTCTCCTCCACTCTCACCCACATTGCAACACCAAACCCCTTGGTGAGTGGAACAGGCCAGGATATGTTGCTTCTGATTGGAAGCTGAACAGCAGCAGCTGACCAGGGATTGGTCTCTGGTGGAGCAGGATGGTCTAACTTCATGGCAAGGGGGGTGGTCAACTTCCTGGAGGAGTCCGTGGTGATGGGAAAGTTGATGGATGAGGAGGGTTGGTTGGCAGCATTGGTGACAATGTTGAGTGCAGTGGAGAGCAAACCATTCTGAAATTTGAAATAAAAATGAAATATTTCATGATATTCATCAAAATCTAATATCATTGTTGTTGGTTAAAAATCAGCAGAAATAATGGAGTAGGGAGCTCATATTGGTTGATATCAAAATGAACATGTATTGTATATTACAAGCAATTAGGTAATCTACATGTAAAACATCCAAATTTATGATACCTAACACAGAAGTACCTTATAAATTACTAAAATACAGTCACACATCAAACCACCCCAATCCTCCATGCTAGGCCCAAGCAAGATATAGTTTGGGATTAATCCAACCAAACTACACAGTTAATTCACTAAACAGAAATCACAATGCACAAAATTATATATTCAGTTTTCTTCAGCAACTTAATATATATAAATCACAGAAAATGTTGAATGGATAGGGTAAGTACTGGTGTAAAGATGATGTATTTGAGTGTAATAGCAACTAGGTTTGTCTACAATGTGTGAGTTTATGTCTACCCATCAAACATAATTTTGGCTTTGTTGACTCTGAAAACTTAAAATACCAATTTCTTGTCACCTCCAGGAAGTTCAGGAATTCATTGGGAGGTGACTAGATAGTAGGGTTACTAATGTCTAAAAATATCATTACTTCAAAGGAAAAATATTCATCATATTTTAGAACTTTGAATTGCCAATGAATAATAGTCTTGCAATATTAATAAATCTACAGGTTTTGTGAGTTGACCCACCTCAGGTATGTCTTAATGGATATTGTTTTGAAGCACCAAATCAATTACAATTTGCTGAAAGATGTTCACGTATGATACCATAACAAGAAGTCCTTCATAATGTACAATTAGTTTCTGCATTGCTGATGATGTGTATTTGATAATCTGGGATGTCATATAATACACACTTATGTAGTAAACTATTATATCTACCAGAGTATGTTACAAATGTAACACTATACAATGTTTGTACAGCACTGCTACTCCTTGTAAAATTAACTACATATTTATGTCGATAGCATACCAGTGTACCTGTAATCAAACAAAGAACAACCCGTTATCACACAGATTTACAGGTCTACCAATTTTATTGCAACTATTATGACAACATGTTCAAGTGCATTTGGTATTCCAGAGTCTGATGCCTGGTTCAGAGTTCACAATGATATGGGCTAGTTATTAATAGATTTTTTGCAATACCTTGCAAAAAATGAACAGAAGTAAGATTGAAATAGAAGTATTATATAACTACAGTAAATTGATAGCTGCATAGCTTATAAGTATGCCTTCCACCACCATTTCTGTATCCAACAATTATCATACATGACCTCACACTTCATCAAATCTATATTTCAAAACTGATTTAACTTGCGAGCTTTGACCTTCAAGTCCATACATTTGTTCAAGCTCCTATACACTACCATTTTGCTACACTTTACAAGCAAGGCAGAGAATCTCATTTCCACCCCTCGCGTAGCACAGCAAAATAGCATTCATGCCGAAAAACCAATTGCAGTATAGTGTTTATTTTATGCTGGGAAGTTTTGTCTCTAGGAGACAATAATTCAAATCAAAGTCTAATGGCCACCATGATTTCACTGACTCGTTTCTAGCTCCTATACTTTGCAAACCGTTCTTAGATGGTATTTTCTGTGTACCAGTTTATTTACACATTAATTTTTAGGCATGCAAAAGAGATGCCCTGCCTTTAAGGTAAATACTTGTACCATGCAACTCTCCATGTGTGCTTGTATGTCAGTAAGAGGCATTAACTAAATATGATATGCACTCCCCCCCCCCCCCAAAAAACGTGTTTCTCTTATAAGCTGGACCCACTGCTTCTCAGCTGAGTCCTAGAATTGTGAGTAAAATATAAACATTTCAAAGGAATGAAATACACTAATATTAATTTACAATCAATTGAGGCTGCCCATCAAAGAAGATAACTTGAAATTACTTTCAATTTAACAGATTCATGATCATTTTAATCTGTCATACAGCAAAATATGTGCAACCAATGACCATTATGAATTCCAAACAACAGCATAGATTTTGCTAAAGCACTATAATATACAAATTCTTACATTCACATATGCAAAAATACAAACCACTCAAAAATTAATTACCACACACACACACTGACAGACAAGCAAACAAAAATACACAGACAAACAAACAGCTACACACACTTGTACCATCCCCCCCCCCCACACACACACACAAACTCAGTACATGGAACATACCAGTGGGGGCTTGGTTGCTTGGAAGAGCGTCAGAAAACCTCTCAACTCATCAGCCATGATCCTATTCTGCACTAGTTCAGCAAAAAGCTCTAGCAGTAAATTCCTTTCACCTGCAGAGAAAGAAATAAAAGAGGAAAATATGCTCAAAATGTGGTAGGACATTCAGGACAGCTTCTGATCACTAACTTTTAATCATAATACATATATGAGTACTAATGGTGATTGTTTAAAAAGTAATCAAATTTGACCATGAAGTTTAGACAGCAGAAGCCTTGAACAGTGTACTTCATTTTAGAGTAGTTTTATCCCAAAGTAAGCCCTCCTTCCAGTCCTGCAACTTCCATTTCAGTTCTTCTTGAAATTGTAATTATCATTGGGCATAACAAGCCATTGTAAAAAAATATAGAATCAAAATAAAGCTATTTTCTGATTACTAAATTTAATTACGATATGTTATAAATGACACATTTTCATGTAATTGTAATCCATCCCTGCCCCTTACCGGCTGTTTCAGCATCATTGTCCTGCAGGATGCTCCTATAGCCATCCAGGATGATGCTAGCCACTCCACACTCATTGAGACTGGCCTTACACACATCACTCCCTTTGACCAACGAGATGAGTTGATTGAGGAGGAAGTACAGCACCTTGGTCTTGGATACACCATCACTCGTGGAGAGGACCTCCATCATGAGTTGACACACCTGAGAGAGGAGGAAAATGTTATGGAGACCAGTACATGACACACCCACTATGAAACCTTTGCTAACCCTCAATGTACCCCCATCCAGAGGTCCCACTGCCATTGTCCTAATCCCCATTGTGCCAGCCCCTGATCACCCATGTACCAGGTTTATTTGGAGACTGTACAAAGGATATGCACATTTGTGTGTAAACATGACACTGGCATTGCACCAGATCCACGATAACGTGACAACCACAATTTAAAACTAGAGTAGTTCGACTGCGCGCAGTCGATGGGTATGCATCCGTAGTCAGCACTCCCATCCAATTGATGTAATTTGAAAAGTTTCAAGTTACCATGGTAGCAAGACCAATGAGATGAATAAGCCCATGTGACCTTTGACCAAGTTACAGTAAAATCCAATGAGCAGTTTAAAATTATCGCGACAATGAGCTCAATTAGGACATAAGGCTTTGTGACCTTTCAACTCCAACCTCGAATCACTGAATTGGTGCCTTATATTAGATACTTCTCCCATGTTACATCAAAATTGGACCAGACATACTCAAGTTATCACAGTAATGAGCCCAAATCAGACATATTTAAGGCCTGGTGACCTTTGACCTTTCAACTCCAAAATCTAATCACTTTATTGGTGCCTCACAATACATACTTCACCCACGTTACATGAAAATCCGACAGGCCGTTCTCAAGTTATCGCTGTAACGAGTCCAAATCAGACATATTTTAGGCCCGGTGACCTTTGACCTTTCAGCTCCAAAATCTAATCAGTACATTGGTGCCTCATAATACATACTTCACCCAAGTAACATGAAATTCCGACTACCCATTCTCAAGTTATCATGGTAAGGAGCCCAAATCAGACATATCTTAGGCCCGGTGACCTTTGACCTTTTACCTTTCAGCTCCAAAATCCAATCAGTTCATTGGTGCTTTATAATACATACTTCACCCAAGTTACATGAAAATCCGACCAGCCGTTTTCAAGTAATCTCGGTAATGAGCCCAAATCAGACATATTTTAGGCCCGATGACCTTTGACCATTGACCTTTCAGGTCCAAAATCTGATCAGTTCATTGGTGCCTCATAATACATACTTCAACCAGGTCACAAGAAAATCCGATCAGCCGTTCTCAAGTTATCGCGGTAACAAGCCCAAATCAGACATATTTTAGGCCAGGTGACCTTTGACCCTTGACCTTTCAGCTCCAAAATCTAATCAATTCATTGGTGCCTCATAGTACATACTTGGTCTCAGTTACATCAAAATCCGATTGGGGGTTCTTAAGTTATCGTGGTAACGAGAACTGGTAACGGACTGACGGACAACCCGAAAACATAATGCCTCCGGCAACTTCGTTGCGGAGGCATAAAAAAATGAGCTAAAAACCAATAGTTGTGCGGTGTAAGTTCTAGGCACACAGTTTCAAATCTCACTTCAGGCCTCTTACAGTACTTATGTAATATCAGACGGTTGACCTACTTCTGTGCTGGTATGTGTCACGCACAAAAGGAATGCAAGGTCATCCATATACGTATTGCACCTATTGCACTAAGCTAAGCTCTGAGTGGCACTGTCCATGGAGGTAAAAAGAGACCTGCATGCACTGTCTAAGTAGAAGGTTTGTCACTAGAGACAAAAAAAAAATCAAATTGAAGTCTAACGTTTACTATAATTCCACTAAGACTGCGTTTCTAGCTCCCACACTTTGCTAAAGCTTCTCAAATAGCATTTTCCTCTATATACCAGTATATTTGCACAATAGTAAGTTGTAGGTATGCAAAAGAGACACTCGGCCTTTAAAGGGTTAAGCATGTTGGGATTAAGGGTGTTGTTTCAACAATTCAGAAGAAATTAAAATTTATCTGTTAGTGATGGCACTTGTGATGCATAAACTTAGTATAGCAGCATGATTTATCATGTGGAATAACACATTCTGGTTTAGGTTTTGGGCTCATCTTTTGAAATGTTTCATATGGATGAACTATGTGTGATAGTCAAGTGGCTGTGATCTTTTAAAGCCTTTACAGTGTAGAACTGCATTAAAAAGTATACTATCATAATATTTTACTCTCATATTTTATCTCATTCATACTTCTTAAGAAAATCTAATTGCTACCTCCTTTATAAGTAAATGCTTTCTGCAAATAAATTGCATTTGAACAACAATGTGTTTCCCATAAGATAGATATTCATATAAACTTTCTCTCCAATCCAAGTGATTTTTTTCAACAAAAACCTACAGTCTATCTCTATAACAGTGATATGTTACTTAGATTCATATGCTTTTGCATATCCCACTTCTACCATGAACCTGTAGTTTATTGGTCACTTAAAAATAATGACTCACTTATTGTGTAGAATATCAACCAGGATAAACCATATATGATATTATTGATTCATGTTTCAAGAAATAAAGTTGTTTCTAATAAACACCATTATCTGTTACCACCCTAAGACAAATTTGCCATAAAAAAAATCCACGACATCAACGATATCATAAACACAGATTGTAACACTATCCAAGCCTTTCCAAAAGAAACATTTTTGCATATACACGACTCCACACTCTAAAGTCTGTTGCAACATAAGTACAAGTTAAGTACACTGCTCAGCATAAAGTCTAGGAATCAAAGGTCAAGAGATAGAACCTAATACTCACCTGAGGGTAAACCAAAGTTTGCTGTGACTGGGCAAAGATGAGATCCTCTCGGTCAGGTTTGTTGTCTGTAGGAGGAAGGAGAGCCATATTTTGTAAAAGGGGTGGTCCCGTTTCGTAGAACACAATAAAATTGCAATCTAAATAATCTCTATACTTATTAAGAATCTGTAAACATTGTAATGCTTGAGAAATATTTGAACATTGTTTGAGTATTTGTAAAAAATTTACATGGATGCTACATCACATAAATTCCAATACTATGAATATCATTGATTCATGTAATTTAGTATCATTTTATAACATAAGATAGGATTTCACAAAGTGAACTATCAAAAGTCATGATCAGCTTTGTGTCACATTGTGATTGAGATATGTCAATATGTTGGTAGATACATTCTTATTAAATCAAATTAAAATACTATATGTATTTCATGTCACTTGGGAGAAAAAAACCTCGCAAATCAATTTTTGGTGAAAATTAGTTTTCAATGTAATCTTGCAGCATGGAATTCACATTTTCTTCAGTTCAAATATCATAGTCTGACAGCAAAATATGGAGAAATCAACAACAAGCAAAAAGAAGGTTATCCCATTTGTTACAGCTTTATCCTGGTCACATCTTTGGTTGGTTACAGTATTATGGCAGCCATGTTTTTTTTTTGGGGGGGGGGATTCCTGAACATTTCACATTTTTGAGATAGGTTATCGATGAATTTACTGTATCAGCCTTACTTGAGAGACTGTCCTCTCTCTCCCTCTCACTGTCAGCTTCATAACCACCCTCAGTACTCCACAGGTCGCTCTGTTCACTCTGGTCATCCGTTGCTTCTTGGAGTTCTTCCAGATTCCAGCTGATGCCATCTGTCGCATCATCTTTGGCCTGGAAAGAGAAATAAAAGGAAATAAATTAATAAATAATTTAACAAATATATATGAAATAAATAAATAAATAAATGAATAGATAAATAAATAATTAAATAAATAAATAAATAAATAAATAAATGAATAAATAATAAACAGACATAACAATATGTTTGAAACTCCTTGTATTCCTCCTCCTCCTCCCCCTCCAACAACAAACTGCAATGGTTGCTGCTGTAAATACCACAACTTCATGCAATGCTATATCTTGGTCTGCTCGTAGTTCTTCTACTTTTTTCCATTCATCTCCATTACCATCTCTTCAAATTTGCTGTGGATAATCTCACAATAACCCATTGCATTCCAGATATCTGTCATTCAATATAATTGATAACTAGAGCAATTCGGCTGCGTGCAGCCGATAGGGTATGCCTCCGCACCCCAGTCCCATTCCAAATTTCATGTATTCGGGGCCATGTGACCTTTGACCGTTCAACTCTGAAATCTCATCAGTTCATTAGTGCCTCATAATACATATATGTACTTCACCCAAGTTACATCAATATCTGATAAGCCGTTCTCAAGTTTTCGTGGTAACAAGCCCAGATCATACATATTTAAGCCATGTGACCTTGACTTTTGACCTTTCAACCCCCGAATCTAATCAGTTCATTGTTGCCTTATAATATATACTTCACCCAAGTTACATCAAAATCCAACAAGCCATTCTTAAGTTATCATGGTAATGAGCCCAAATTAGAAATGTTTTAGGCCCTGTAACCTTGACCTTTGACCTTTCAACACCAAAGTCTAATTAGTTCATTGTTGCCTTATAATACATATTTCATCCGAGTTACATCAAAATCCGACAAGCCATTCTTAGGTAATGAGGTGAGCCCAAATTACACATGTTTTAGGCCCTGTGACCTTGACCTTTGACCTTTCAACCTCAAAGTCTAATTAGTTCATTGTTGCCTTATAATACATATTTCATCCGAGTTACATCAAAATCCGACAAGCCATTCTTAGGTAACGAGGCCAAATCAGATATGTTTTAGGCCCTGTGACCTTGACCTTGGACCTTTCAACCTCCAAATCTAATCAGTTCATTGTTGCCTTTTAGTGCATACTTCACCCAAGTTACATCAAAATCTGACTAGCCATTTTTAAGTTATCATGGTAACAGGCCAAATCAAATTATGTTTTAGGCCCTGTGACCTTGACCTTTGACCTTTTAACCACAAAATCTAATCAGTTCATTATTGCCTAATAATGCATACTTCACCCAAGTTACATCAAAATCTAAAAAGCCATTCTTAACTTATCATGGTAATGAGCCCAAGTCAGACATGTTGTAGGCCCTGTGACCTTTGACCTTTGACCTTTCAACCCCAAAATCTAATCAGTTCGTTGTTGCCTCATGGTGCATACTTGGTCCTAGTTACATCAAAATCAGATCAGCGGTTTTAAGTTATCGTGGTAACGAGTACCAGTAACGGACGGACAGACGGAAGGACGGACAACCCGAAAACATAATGCCTCCGGCCCCCCTACAGGGCGGAGGCATAAAAAAGGTGAGTTAAATGCTCATAAATTTAACATCAAGAGGTGCTGTGGCGAGATTGGTAAGGCGCGTGCCTGACAATCTTGAGATATGGAGTTCGAGTCCAACACCCGCCCGGCATTAATGTCCTTCAGCAAGACATTTTTAATCTGCTTTGCTGCACTCCACCCAGGTGTATAAATGGGTACCCGGTAGGAATGGAACGAGTGCGCCTATTGTGGCTGCCAAGTCTTGACTGATCTCCGTTTGGAGTGGACAGGTGTCTGATAGACTTACAAGCATCCGATGACTGGGGTAATAGTAGTGTAAAGCGCTTAGAGATGATGTATTTCATATTAGGTGCTATATAAATCGATACTATTATTATCAAAAGTGACTATGCATTCTACCTTACTTTCTACTAATCAGGGGAAAAAATAAAATTTTCTTTTCAGGGGCTACTTTTCCCGTTTCAGTGCTTTCCAGATATTCTTTTGTATGGAACCCTATGGTAATTTTCGGGGGCTCTTTTACACATTTCGGGGGCTCTTTTGGCCATTTCGGGGGCAAAATCGCCCCGAGCCCCAGTGTATTTTTTTCCCTGCTACTAATTGTGATTTCTGTCTTAGAATTGAGTACAAAGTACCCATACATCTACATGCATCTACATCTATCCATTAACCTGTTGTGGTCTGTATAATTATCATTTTACTAACCTGCTAATTAGAATGCAAGTTTGTTCCTTTTCTATCACCTGCCAGCACATTGCACATTTCTCTTAAACTTCACAGCTTCAAAGAATAGCAATGATTATATTTAGCAATCTGCAGGTTTTATCGAAGAGTTCAGTACCGACTAACAGTGAGATAATCCTTCAATGGTTCTTGATTTAATGACTTCAGGTGTATCTGAAGACTACTTACATTTGAAGTAATACCATCATTTAATTCCACATTTAATCACAAGTACAATATGACTGATGGGTGGTATCACTGTTTGTAAAAGTCTGGTCAACATGAGTACTCTATTTTCACTAAAAAGACTGGGCTATTTTGATGGTTTGAAAGACTTTGGGGGGGGCCTTAAGGGCTCCCCCCCCCGCCCCCCTTGAGATCTCGGCCACGGGTCACGCGATCGGTGCGAAATTTTACACGCGCATAGACTCTCATATAAACTACAAAACTGCGTAATAAAATTTTAAAAACTATTCAAGGTTTATTTTATAATTGATTATGCAAATATATGCATGAAATCATATTTTTGCCTATGAATCACTTAAAAAACATTATGAAATGCTAGTTTTTGGCATAAATAGTCCTCATGACATTTCCAACAATTTTCTGGAAAAGAAATTCCTGTGTCAAAATTAATTCCTTATGTATTTCATTGTTTTTAAAATTTGTTATATATTTCTTTGTTTTTTTAACCTTTTGTTTTCTATTGTTTTTGCGCTGAAATTTGTCGGGGACACTTTTGCAATCATAAACAGCATAAAATTAATTAATTCTTATCAGTGAAAGTAAAAATAATCACACATTTATAAATTTAGGCTGAAAACACAATTTGTATGAAATTGTACACAAAATCACGTTTTTGAGCAATTTTTGGTGTGACATGCTGGTACGAAATATTGCGTAACTTCCAAACCGCCTGCTCGGACTTTGCAAATGTGATCTTAAAAGATGCGTGAGATTAGAAAGAAAAAAGTTGTGAAGTGCCGCGGCAAGAGCTTCGAGCGTTTCGGAGTTATTGCGCGAAAGTTGACGGGGGCCTTTTAGACCCCCCCCCCCCCCCCGCCCCGTCCTTTTTAGGGTTAAAGCACTCAACAATCACTTTGAAATACAATTTTTTTCACGGCTTGATCTTTGACATTATCAAAGGCACTTGGAGCATGGGAGGATTATAGTTCACATTTTTTTAAACTGTGGTCATTGTTAAATTGTGTCTTTGATCTTATTGTTGACAGATATAACAACAGTAACTGATTGAAACTAAACCAAAATAAATTGATATAATGTCAATACAGGCACAAAATGCTGAAACCTAACAGGGTTAAATATCAACTTGCTATAGTATCATATATTCTGATGTTAACCCATTAGACAACAGCTTGATTTTGCTATCACACACATTTCTCATGAACATTAGCCAGAGAATACTCATGACTAGTTCAGAGCTGCAAAAACTTGGATGTTCCAATGAGGTACATAATTCTATGTTACATGCGCAACCACGTGTTAGACAAATCATTATTTGGATTCATTTATGAAATTATTTGACAAAATGTGGACAGATCATTACATTTTCATGGAACCACCGGCATGTTGAATTAAAAAGAATCAACAGCTTTCTACATCTTCCAGCTAACTGTTACTTTGATATTGCAGGAAATGTGCATTTACTGCACAGGGCAGTTACATGTATATTGACTTAAAATCCTATTTTGTTCAGTAACTTTTTATTGTCTGCACTGAAACAGCATGCCGTCTTCATTGTACAACTTGAAATATGTTTATTACATGGCTAAGGCATACTAAAACATATACTATCAGAATTTCAATCACTAAGGGTTAGGGCAACACAAAACATAGCATCCCCTCGCCAGGTACAAATGGCCTACGCATATGAACTGTGAACTTGGCCCTTTGGCCCGCATAATCGAACAGCAAAATCAGTCTGAAGCAAACAAAGTTATCAAATGAAACATGTAATTAACTATTTTCACATATTTAATGAGCTATGACGTTTGACCTTTGATCTACAAGATCTGAAATCAAACTTTGGCTGTATTTTCATATCATGTACATTCAAACCAAATTTCATTAAAATCCTTTGAACATTACAGAAGTTATCAAACGGAAATTTGTGTTCCAGACAGGTGGAAGGAGGGAAGGACGGAAGGATGGGCAGCAGGATTACTCTATCCCCCTCCGATAAAGACTTCATCGGCGAAAGGATAAAAACCTGCTTTTTGTACCCAAACTATTGTAAGGGGAAAAAATTCTATGTCCATGGTACATTTAATTCTATCTCAAATCCTCTTACACCACAATAACCGCATTAGATTTCTAGGTCATCAAAACAACCATTACTGGGATTTTGCACAAAATAAGCTTTTATTGCAGATGGCATTCCTGCAGCTACTGGAGTTCCTTCAGGAATGTCAGAGCAACTGAGACAGTTACACTCACTAGCCTTGAAGTATAAACCTAGTTTGTTCAAAAACTTCTAATAATATTGATGGCACTGAAACAGCATGCTGTCTCCATTGTATGACTTGAAAATATATATGCTGTATTATGTCTAAGGCATACTAAAACATGTACATATCAGAATTTCAATCATTAATAGTTAATTTAATTCCAACAAAATCTTTCTTTGTACCACTACTTACACTATTGCAAATGTGAAGAAATCACATGTATGTCTACAGTAGAGTTCATTTGATCTTAGATGTTTGATGAGCTCTTTGGGCATACAAGTCAAAACATTTACTGGAATTTCAGACAAAAACAAAGAACAGAACTGTAGCTACATCCTGGTCAGGCAGAAACCACAGCACATTGACCCTCAGAATCCAAACATTTGTTTTAAGTAAACACATTCTGCCCAGATGTTGAAGCAAACTGTTTGATTGGGGTCATGTGCAGTTTGTATCATGTGACAAAGCAACAGAAACCATGATTTGCCATATCTAATTTCAACCATGTGAATATGTCAAATTGATGCAATAGAAGAGAACTGCATACAGAGGATTTCATTTTTGGAAATAAATCAGTTATGTTTTTCTCTGGATATTTCATTCACATTTCACAAGCAAAATAACTTTGAGAAACGTTTGTTTGGATGGCACATACTTATGTGAGTGTATGTATGTATGTATGTGTGTGTGTATGGTGTGTGTGTGTGTGTATGTGTGTGAGTGAGTGTGTGTATGTGTATGTGTGTTTGTGTGTTTGTGTGTGTAATGTCTTTCACTTGATCTACAATTATGAAGAATGACATGGTAAACAATTGACACCAAACCATAAAATATCTAACAGTGTCAATGACATTATTATTGAATTCACAAATTACAATACATTCCCCCTTATCATGAATAAGCATAATGCCATTTGTAAATATTGCGAATTTGTCAATTCTCTAATATTTGAAGAACTCATGTTAACTCCCACCCCCCCTTGACATTTCGCGTGATATGTGCGCAACGCAAAAAGCTTTCGCCGCGATGTTTCATGTCTTTCTTCCTCTGAGTCTCCCGCATCTTTTAAGACCAAATTTGCGACACCCGGGTACGCGGTTCTGAAAATACGCATAATTTTGTACATGCATGTCGCACCAAAAACATCGCTCAAAAACATGATTTTGTGTACAATGTCAATACAAATTGTGTTTTACGCCAAAAATCATAAACGTATGAATATTTTTGCTTTTACTGATTCAAATTACTTAATTTTATGCTATTTATGATTGGATAAGTGTCACCGAACAAATTTTATCGAAAAAACAATGAAAAACAAAAGGTCGAAAAAACAAAGAAATACAAATGACATTGCAAAAACAATAAAATACATTAGAAATTGATTCTAATATTGCAGTTTTTTTTTCAAGCACATTTGCTAAGAACACCATAAAGGGTCTTTCCACCAAGAATTAGCATATTTTGAGCTTTAATTAGTGAGTTAGAGCAAAAAGTATGACTTCACATATTAATTATGAATAAATTAGCATAATTAACTGTAAACAAATTTCAAGGAAAAAATAACAATACAATTTCATAGATTAGGTCGCCGGCAACATGCGTGCCAATTTTCGTCACGATCACGCAGTCGACAGCCGAGATCGCAGCCCCCGCCATATGATCTCCCAAAATACCCCGGCAGAGATAGGGCTAAAGGTCTTGAAAGAAATTACAATTCAAAGACAAATGATGGATAGGTCTTTTTAACAACAATGGTACCTAAACAATATTTTTTAGTTGAAAAGATTATTAAACATTTTGGGCATAAATATAATCTTTCAGAATTTTGGCCCTGTGCGCATTCCTGAGATACATGCCGTAAAGTTGAGAGATAATTAAGCTGTGCATTTTCAATACGCATACAAGCATACACGTCTAAAGTTTCCTTTAATCGGTTGGAGACTAAGTACGAGTTAACTCGTGTTGGAGTCTATGGAAAATGTGTGTTATAGCAAAATCAAATCGTCTCCAACGGGTTAAACTCAAAATTCATTGTGACTGGCTGTTGAAATGCATAATGATGAGGAACGATGTTAACTTTGCCATTCTTACCGATGTTCTTGACAGACGACACACTTCATACTGGGATGAGTCCAGGGGTTCTAGCTGGGCCAGTTTTAGCAGGGTGTCAGCCACAGTCCGGCCCAAGGTGGACCCCAGGATGTCCGAGTCACTCAGCTGGTGTTTCACATTGGCCAATATTCTGGTCATTGTCTCACCCTGCAAGCAATATTTTTTCAAGTCATCAAATTAACCAAACATTGATTATGGGACACATTGAAGGGAGTGTATGACATATGCTCGAGCGAAAATTGCTCTGGCAATTATTTCATACACTAAGCACAACCTAACCCCCAACCCTAACCCTATTCTGAACTGGAAACCCAATGGCAACCCTAACCCTAACCCTTTTTCCTCTGAGATATTGTCACTAGAGCAAATGTCAGCACTTCATTTGAAGAAATAGGGCCTATAAAATTGTCAGATCTATCTCAACTTAGTGATCCATGCCCCCACCCACCATTTTTTTACCATTGAAGTGTACCAATATCCTAAAGATAAACTTTGTGTACAATTAGAATACACTACAAATAACCGCAATTCAGTTGTCTTAGCCCGTGAAGTAACCCATATTTTAATAAATCAGATCATAATGAGTACAATATTCCAGCACTTGTGCTCAGCGCATTAAGTTCTGCTCCGTAAGCACTAATTTTCATGCATGCGCGTTCTGGCTATACACGAACGTTTTTGCTCAACTGCCGAAGTTCAGTATCGATATTGATTGATATACTGGGGGTGTGTGTGAATGATCATGACATACGCAGACAAATTATCCATAGTGTGATCGATCGATTGATAGAATCGTTTGATTGACTAGTCTATTTCAAGTCGTTTTTGTTTTTACTTACTGTTTGAAATCTACATTGAAACCCCAATCAACAAAATATAAAATATATAAAGCAAACAAATTATCCAGGGTATTGGTACACCTTTAAAATCGTATGTGTGTTAATATCTAACTACTGTTCTTCACTAAAGTAAAGGTGAAAATTGAAGTCTTATTTCATCATGTAAATGCTGTCTCACACAACTTCAAACATTGTAGCTTTGTAAGACATTGTAACTTTTACTTTGCACAGAAATAAAGCAAGTGCCATTGTACACCCATGTTGTAGTGTAAATATACACCATGATAACAATACTGTTGAGGGGTTCAAAGTTCTATAATACAGTCAACATGAACTTTGGTGAAAGTGGGCCAACAGCCAGAAACTAATGGAAGTTGTGTGACCTGATATTAAGTTTGTCCAGTATTTGCCCTATAAAGTACATGCTATAGGTTAATAGAATAAATAACACTAACAATCACCCTAACACTACCCTACACCCCAAAACATCACAGTCATCAGAGGCAGTTGAATGTCAGAAATAATCACATGATGCTCATGATTTACCCGACAGGAGGGAATCCAATGAAAACAAATCTGCTTGAAAAGTAAAAGATGACAATCTAAGTCTTCAGCCAATACTTGAGCAAACCTGTTGCTCCTTGGAACGAAAATGGGAATTGAGTTATCTGGACATTGCTCTTAAACACACAAATACAGTGTGAGGCAAAACAAATGAAACCCAGATTCCATCACAAATATCTAAAAGTGAGGAAAAAAATTCTAAACATGATTTCAGAGAATAACATCAAAATGATTTCACTTTCATATGGTACATTGGCCCGTCATATTTGGTCAGGAGTGACTACTGCTGCACAATTCTTTTTTTTTTTGTTAACTATGTGAAAGTTGTTTTTATGAAGTTTGAGTTTGCAACTGCATTGCTTTTGTTCTTGTTATGATGGCCAATGTCATCAAGCAGCACATACTATACAAACTTTGACAAAAACAATTTTGACATGTTTTACTAAACCAATTACTAAGCAGTCACTGTGACCAAATATATATGATGCACCACGCGCTACCCCGGGGTACCGTTGTACCCTGGTGTACCGCGTTGTGCAGCACCCTCTTGTGTCCAAAAATGTATTTTCTTCAGTTATGATCACTGAAATCAGTGATTATGATGCAGAAGTGCACAACAAAAAGGCACAAACTTCTGAAAAATGGGTGAAAATGACGCTAAATTTGTTATTTTCACACTTTTTACATAATTTTGTAACCCCGGGTACAGTGCTAAAAAAAATAATAAATAATTCAACAAAATGGCGGATTTCTAGTAGGTACCAAGGGTACCATTTATGTCATCATATATGAATGACTAATATACCATGTGAAAGTAAAATAATTATGCTATCATTCTCTGATATAAGTTTACATAATAAATAATAATAATAACACAATAATTTTGCATTTTGAGAAATTTGGGAGTGAATCTGGATTTCATTTTTATTGACTTACACTGTATATCAAGCTAGCAATTCAGGAACTTGAAATTGTATTGTGATGTATTGCTAATGAAATTATGTTCCTTTAAATATATTTCTACTACTGGAATTTTTATCTTTCAGATCTCTAAACTAATTTATTGCGTTCACCCCAATTCACATTCAGTGTGGATAAACTTGCTAGGGTTTTTTGTCTTTTTGCATTGATAACATATGAAACTGTTTACATGGCAGTACTAGATTGATAAATTACCCATATTCAACACAATTGGTGTTTCCGAAACACACATCAATCAGGTAAGTGAGTAGTTTATGCAGCAATACAAATGGAAGGAAGGATAGCACATGCTTTAAAAAGGTTTTCACATAGAAATAAAATATTGGAGGATTGTTGACTTCTGATAAGCTGCAGTTATGTTTACATAATATTTCTATGCATAAAGCAATAGGAAAGTGGGGAGCGATCATTGCCTATCCTTTATGGAAGAAGTGTCAGAATGTCACTTTTACAATAATTTAACTATACTAATGCTTCAGTTGATAATAAATCAATGATAAGTTTACGGTTATGATTTAATTATGATAACATACCTCAAATTTGCCAGCTGCCACTTCCATGCAGAGTTTTAGCTGAATCCTCATGAGAGATCCTACAATGTTTAACGTGACATGGAACCTATCCCGCTTACTGAGGTCATCCTCACTAGGGTTCTTCAACGTGTCCTGTAGGGACTCCATGCTGATCTGAAGCACTTCACACTCCTTGGCAATCTGGGCTAAAGCTAGGAGGGATTCATTCAGCACCTTGTGGATGTGGATAGCCACTGGACTTTGAGCAAAGTGCTCCAGAAATCCTGGACTATAGACGATCAGATTAGCACAAGTCCTCCAGACGTCACTAGCCATTGCTAACTGGATGTCGGATAACATACTTATACAGTCTTTGGGCATGAGAACCCTAAATGGCATTTTGGCCTCTGGTTGTGATAAGGTGGTGTCTAAACCGTTGGATTCTAACGCTGCCACAGTCTTCTCTGGGGAGGAGGGTTCTCCTATTTGGAATGTGCCTAGTACTGATTCAATGCTCTGGAAGGCAACACTCTCTAACGGTTCATCAATGATGTCATAAGATGATATAAGTCTGTCAAAAGGACGTTCACAAGCAGGGAGCGGTCCGTACTGATTCTGAGAACTGCTCTCAGAACTGTCCGACTTGGAGAGTAACTCATCCGGTATAAGCTCCTTAACAATGTCCGTGAAAGCATCCAAGACACCACTGACGGTGCTAGCATGATCCTTATTACTGCGTAGTACTGACGACTTCAACAGTGAGCAGGAGCTCATGTTGGTATGAGCTGATGCCCCACTTAATCCACTATCATCGGTGTTACTTCTGTCCCTTTTTTTCATTTGTTCTTCATCACCTGACAAGATGATGACTTCAAAGACCTGCAGGACATGAGGTCGAGTCGTGTCCAGCTTCAGCAGGTGGAGAAGCTGGGTCAATCCACCTTGACTCAAGAACAAGTACTGTGCAAATGTGGATGTGAGAAGGATTGGCAAGGCACTGAAGCAATACTCCAGAACTGTGGGGGAAGTGATACGATAGGGTATTTTGGGTGCTGGACCAGCATACTCGTCCTGTGTAACTGGGCTGGAGGACTCGAAACATGGTAGATAAACATAGAGGTATAATTCCTGCTTTATCATGTGATTGCCATGTTTGACTAGATGCAGTAGATGTTTGGCCACTTGAACGCTAAGGACTTCATTAACACTCCCTGTTAAGAGATTGGCATACAGACTGAGGACCTGCCATCGCGACTTGGTCACATCTCCGTCCTGCTGACTACCATCACTACCAATTGCACTATCACTAGTCCTACTGTCAACAGGACTCTGACTGTCTGGGCTTGCAGCAGTCATTTTGTGTTTATGACTTACACACTCTGAACACAAGTCAAACGAGAAGGTTTCCACTTTTTCTCCACCTCTCAGCTGTTCCAAGACTAACTTTGCGATCACGCTTAACAGATAGTTTGAAATTGCTGGTGATCTGTTCTCTATTCGGTGCAGCAACTTTCCAAGTATTACATGCGGTGGCATACAACAGCATATACCTGCTTGCTCAAGCGTTCCAAGTAATCTAACGATGCTAACACGACATTGCACTTTTGATAACAGTTCCAAGATCTCTTCCACTACGGTGGCGATGCAACATTTGCTGCGATTGGCTCTCAGTGGACCACTGTCCATAGGTCCACCACTCGCTACATGCCCTGAATCACACAATCCCTGCTTGTCCTCCTCGAATGCAGTATATGTCATTCCCAACATGCTGTGGTGGTGATGCATATAATGACTGTAGTCACAGTTGTTGTGTGTCCTCTTCAAGCACTGAAACTTATGGATGTACTCTAGTTTGGCTTTCTTCGTTGCTATGATGAGTTTGCTTACACCACTTATTAAAGCAATAATGCTCTCCTTGAGTCTCTGCACCTGTTTTCCATCCTCCTCTCCACCAGACAGTTGCTGATCCATTGCTTTCACTACTAAGGAGAAGAGACTGTATCCTCCGCTGTCTTCAAACTCATTCAGCATTGCCAAACCTTGTGTTAAGACCGTCTGGTTGTCATGGCAACTGTACATCACATAGGAAAGGAGTAGCAAAACACCTTGCAGTATCTCGCTGATGTAGATGATATTTGTGCTATCAATATCACTCATTGTCTTACTAAATCCAGCAATGTCTGGGCCACGCTGTTCGTCATTTGATGATGCTTCAAACACAGAATCGGAAGCTTCACACTCTTCTTCATCCTTGGGGAAATCATCCTCCATCCTCTCTTGCTCAGACACCATGTGCATTATCTTTTGGGCAGAACTCTTTGCCTCTTCCAACAATGACTGCATCAGTCCACTTGCAGACAACTCCACAACTTTGTGATGTTGTGTCAGACTGTATAAGCACACCTTCAGAACAATGCGTAGAATAAGCCTCTTCAGTGCCCCAAGGAGCTCTGGACCCCAGTTAGATTCCAGACTTAACGGCTGCCCCGAGCATCTTTGATCTATTCTGACCAACAGACTGGTCAACTGTGGGGCTAGGAAGAGACTAAGCGAGTTACGATGAGCTGCATTCATGGCTTCACTCGAACACAGTTTCTCGAGCAACGACAAGAGAGTCAAACACAAATCAAATGGGGTGGTGCTGGACCAATCCACGTTGGACAACCCATCATCAATGCTCATTCTTTGACGGACAATCAAGTTTCCACCGTGCCACTGGTACTTTGGAATAGAGTTCCTGAATGCCATAAGAAAGTTGGATGTCAACTTGTGCTTTCTGATGTTACTGCTTTTCTGCCTGCGTTTAAATCTTCCATGTGCCTCGCTCTCAGACTCTGTACTATCCTGATCATCTTCCCCATAAATTTTGCTTTTCCTGCGCTGACTACCTGAAGTGATCTTTGACCGAGCACCGTGACCAAGGTCGCCACCTTGGAAGGAAGTGGCATCCCGGAGAAGAGCCGTCTTCTTACGGTAGGCATTATATCTTAAATGGGATGCCATCGTGCCTGGTAGGTCAGCACCGCTTTTCCTTCTTCCTGCTAGCTTGGAGGGGAAGCACACGTCCATTCGTGGGACGAGGAAGGACACATCTGGAAAAACAAATAGGAAATAAAGTCCTGTAGGATGTGCAAGTCAAAGTTTTACATGAATGCTTGACTTTATTATCAATATCAGCACAATATACTGTACAGTTATATTCAGGCATTTATAAATGGGCAATTCCACGGTTACTCACGTGTACATTTGAAGGCATTTTGATTCACTTGTTGATCTCTTGCATTATTATTAATGGTAGATAGCTTTAAGTCTTTATGCCATCACAAAGCATACATGTTGCTTCTGATTTGTACAAAATAAAAATTTGAGAAATTAAATTGAACTGTATGAAAATCATTTACAGAATTTGGACATGCATATAATGTTAAGAGGACTCACTTGAAAAATTTCCTCTTGTGGAGCTCTCATTCAAAAAAGTTGTACCCTTATCAAAGCACTGTGATAGAGAGTCACAAACTGACCATATGCAAAATGTAGTGGGATACCCTATTTTTGTATAAATTACAAGAACCTCAGTTACTCACGTTACATTTTGTCCGAAGACATATTTTCTGGGTTATCTTCACGTAAATAGATTTTCATTGGAAAAGCAATACATTTATTATTGCAGTATTATATACTTAACACTATTTCATGGAAAGAAATGGGAGAAAAAATAATAATTTTTCACAAAACTTAGACTTATTCACAGTAGGTGGAGCCTAGTCCCACATGTGGCATATTGTGTATGGTTGCCGATTCTCCTAGAAGGCAGCATTGGAGAAGCAAAATTTGGGGTAGAAATGATGACCCCCATTGTTTCTTCATAAATCATAGCCAATCAAACTAATAAAATGTAACATGAGTTGAGATATAGCCAATTTATGTTTCGCTTGGTTTGTCCACCAACCTGTGGAATTGCCTAAATACTTCATGTCATTTTAACAGAATCAAATGAATGCACTGATCAATGAAAAACAAAAACAAGAAGACAGCTAAAAAAAAAGTTCACTGGCAGATAAAATGCTATGCATCACTAACTTGTACACCATGTTTGAACAAAGTCTGTCATTTCACAAGCATATAAAAATTGTAACAGTTTTATATAATGACAGCAATATTACAAAATTTTAAAAATATGCAATTTCAATAATTACTGATCTGTCACACTGTATTTTAAAAAATGATTAACAACACAGAACACAAAACACAGAATTCAGCAATCAGTAAAGTGATAATTGAGTATCCAATGAAATAAAGGAACAAAACGGGTGAAACTTGTGTTATTGGTCATAATATTGAATTATTTAGAGGATGACCTTGTAATATAAATGAAAATCTACCAACCATGCAACTGTGCTGACAGACTCTATGAGAACTCTTAAAATCAAATTTCAGCAGAGGTTTCCAATTCCAAAGAGATCATATATCTGTTGTATTATTCTCTTTCCCGCAACTGCACATTTATACCACAAGGTCCCACCTTTCTGTGTCTAACTTCAACATGGAGAATATTTTGTTTTATTCATGACATCTGTAATTGAACAGGGATACCATAATGTTAATATCTGCAGGACACGAGGTGGGGTGGGCATACGACACTGAGATAGACATTATTTATGATTAAATCAAGGTGGAAACTTGCATTTATTGTAATTCTATGCGCATTTAATTCCCTTGGATAATGAAAATCTGATTAAAAGCAAGAACACTGCTCATAAACAAATATTACATGGATGCTTGGATCATCTTTGATGGCCCTGTTAACATACACAAAATAAAACTTCAATTTGAAAGCTAAAAATGTCACAACATAATAATAATAATAATGGTGAAAAAAGTGTGTGTTAACGGGAATCGAAAGAATAGGCCGGGAAAAAAAATTCGCCCTGAGTTAGCAGAGTTGCTGTTGTTGTTGTTGTTGTTATTGTTATTGTTATTATTATTATTGTTACTATAAAAACAATAATAACAATAATAAATTATTATTGTTATTATAAAAACAATAATAACAATAATAAATTTTCACACAAATGATAACGTAAATTAAAAACTTACACTGATCAGTTTTGACCAGGATCATATATTGAAAGTAGGAAGGAGCTTATAACATCACATTATTAGGGGTACTTTTTTGCCAATCTATGCAACTGCTTGCAACAGACAGTGTTTTAATCCATATTTCTTTTTATTAATAATAGATACACACTTTTTTGTTGAACCATTTTATGAGAAACTGCCCTTTTTTTTTCAACAGCCTTGGTGCCTTCCTAGCC
>JZLH01S0043122.1:33480-44627 GCA_001188425.1 Eucidaris tribuloides
GAGTAGGGAGACACAATGCGGCGAGTTTGGAAAGGGGGCCTCGGGCCGGCCTAATATTTGGTGTAAATGCATAAAATTGCGGGCCTCGGGCCTCCAATTTAGGCCGGCCCGAGGCCGGCCTCGGGCCGGCCTTTTGGTGTAAATCGGGCCTAAGTCTTTTCAGTCTGATGTCATAGGGTAGATCTTTCAATTTAGGTATTAGTTTGGTGGCCCTTGCCTGCACTTTTGCAAGAACTGTTTTATCTTTTGAATTTGGCCACACATAATGGTGCAAATTTGCATATAAACCATGGAAACGACTGCAGATACACAAGTTCGGTACTTGCAAGTATGAACGGTATCAGAAATTCAGTCCCCAGTATAAGCCAATCAACTCATTTCAGAGTTACTCCGGAGTTACTGCACTTTGCCTTCAGTATGAAAGTGGTAACAGTACAGTCTGACCAATGATTTATAACGCTTTAGTATGGTGGTAGAGTGATTGAGGCCACTCATCACTGGTCCAACTCTACATGTTCACTGGTGTGGGTTTATCACTTGGTAAACTTGATAAGCACTTACTGAATTTTGACTTGATGATACATGATCCATATCAGGCAGTTAGACTAGTCAACAGTCACATACAAGTCAAATTCAAAAGGCATCATGTGACATTCAATTCAGTATTAGTCTTAACAGGCCCTATTTGCACAAACACTGATTTTTTTTTTTCGCTTGAAGGTTTTGTGAGAGCCTGGTAAAAATGTATTTGAATCTTTATACTTTCATTGATTTTAGTTTACATGCATGAGCTCTCATAATCTTTAACAGAATTTTCATCCATTTACAACGTGCCACATGACCGTTAAATGTAAAAGCTACCAAATATGTATAGTATCACCTCCTCATCATATCTTTTTACACTGTATGGTGATCAATTGTACTTGAAGTTTTCTTAGATTCTCTTAAAAATTGTGGAAGTAGTTTACCTCATAAACTATTGTAATAGACAAAATGCCTACATGTACATGCACCAACTAACTGACTGATCACCTATCCTTTCATGAGAGAATGTGATAAACTCTACATACTCAAGGTCAAGTGACGTTCAAATGTACAATGGGGGTGGAGGTGGGGAGGGGATCTTTAGTTACAATGACCACATTCATTTTTTAAAGGGGAGGGGGAGGATGGGAGTGGGGGTGGGGGAGTTGGTGGTTGGTGAGGGACACTTTCAGGAAAGAAGAGCCTGAACCAGCAATGCTCTATAAGTTAGAACTACCAAGTAATTTTTCCTACTGAAAAGAACCTATGAAATACATAGCACTTGTAACTGAAACATGAGTTGAACATTGCATAGTATACCTAGATTCCCAGAGCAATCAGTGCTCAATACAAAACCTGAAATGGGTTGGTATAAATCTAAACAGACAACGATGAACACAGTCAAGAAAATCACTAAGTTCATATTTAGTTCCCCAGAGAACATACCTGTTTCCATCTTTATGTCTTCCTACGTGAGCTCCATTATGGAATGTTCCTGGTCTACGCACAGCAGGATATATACATGTATATCACATGATCACAGCAGTTGCCATAATTCTACAATAATTGTAGGACATTTACATTTTCCCTGACAGTACCCAAAGATATATGCAGACTCTGAATCCTTGTTCTAAGTCATAACATTGCTGCCTTGAAATCCAATTTCTCTGCATGATACTGCCCCAACTTTCAATAGCAGTCCTTCATGTTTGGGCTTAAGACACCATCCCTGGTGTGCACAACGTTCGGTCACGTACAACTTGATCTAGGCACACTGGGCAAAGTGCAAGAAATACTTCATCATGTCAAGCCTTGACACAACCTAATCATAAGAATATGCAAATAAATATTTGTTAGTTTTGAACTTTGAAGTTTACAGCCATGATATAACTGGCAAAGTTCATATTTATCTACTTAGGGGTGCATGTATATTCAGCAATTAGTGATCAATATTCATATATTCATGAGGATGAAGTTTAAGTAAAACTCAGTTCTGTGTCTGTGCTATTTCTTACCTTGAGTTATGTCACTTTGTTATATCATTTGTTATGTCACTTTGTTAGCACTTTGTTGTTGAAGAAAAGCAGGGTTTTAGTCTTTTCATGAGGATATGTCATGTATAGTAAGAAAGAGATGTTATTTCCCATCAAGAAATTTAATTAAAATATTACGGACTTAAAGATATACCTTATTTCAGATAGAAAGTAGGGGCCTACTGTGTACTTCAATTTAAAGTGATCAAGATTCCATTCACTCTGGCGTACCACAAGATTCAATTTTTGCGACCCCCCACCCTCCCCCCTTCTGTTTTTAATGACGTGTGTAACCTTCCCTTGCACCCTCAAGGAAAGGTTTCATTATAGCACATGAATGATATTGCTATTTTTTGCACAGCCAAATGCAACACTGAGAATGACAGACTTTTAAAGGAACAGCTTGACTTGATCACCCGCTGGTTACACATTAACGAAATGTACCTTTATCCACAAAAGACGAAGGTGACCGGCATTTGGTTTGAATTGAAAGCTAAAGAATGTTCAACTTCTTGTCAGATTCAACAATCAATCTGTTGCATTTGTTATTTGGGAACAGCTATGGACTCCAATTCAAATTGGTCATTGCATATCACCACACTCACGAAAAAACCTCTCGTATGGTTGGATGCAATAGAAGAATTAAGACTTAATTATGTCACTAGTCAGACACTGGTAAACTGACTTGTACTATGCCCTAATCTTGCCACACATTCACTGTAGTAACACCAAATGGGGCAACAGCTTAAAACCTACCTTGTTGTAAGTGCAACGATTACAAAACACAAAGTTGTTTACATCAGCATAGTTAACTCCTGTACCCTTTGAAGAAAAGTAAATTAAATGGCTGCAAAATATACAAATGTACCCACCTTTTTAACCCCTGGGAAGTGATGTTCTTACACCACCAAATCAAATGAATTATTTTTGATTACCAACATTGAACTTTGCCAGGATTTTGCTAGAACATAAACTGGCAAACAAAGTAAAATGGAATACTGTAAGGAGTGAAATTACTTGACGATAGCCGATGGAGGGGAAAATACCTGAACTCGCCATAAGTATTGACTTGATAAATTTATTATTTACCTTGATTTTGTCTGCTTAGACATGGTACCTTTAACGCTTCTTCAAGCAGTGCTAACAGCAGTCGGATGAAATCATTGTTGCAAGCCAAAGCCTAGAAAAGAGGAAATGCAAACAAAAAACAGAGTGTGTATTATTGCAATACCAATCAAATGTAAGATGTACAATTTTACTGGAAGAATCAACTCAAAGTAAAATGTGTAGGAAAGTTCAAACAACTTAATCTTTTGAAAAGAAGAAAACACAAAATGTTACAAACATCTCCTAGACAGATCTATAATTAGGGTAATTTGATGAATTCTGCTCTCACCCCCCCCCCAAAAAAAAAGAACCCCCAAATAACACCAGACTCCAATGAATTCTACATAAGTTCACTTCACACTCCAATACATGTACCTCACAGTAATGTGGCAACTTGTTTCTATCATATCATGACAGGAAGGTTTCCTGTACCAAGTCTGCACTCGCCAGATAGTGAATTGCATTTATGAACTGAAGCTCCAGACTCAAACTACAAGATACAGTAAGTACCGCTTTTTGATGATCCGCGACATGTAACAGTCATGGATCGCCATTGATTTTTTTTTTTTTCATTGTCAACCAATTAAACTGACCCAATGTATTCTTCCTGAAGTGACCCATCAACACTGTACACCACAATAATAGCATGCAGTGACCTTGCTATTGACCGTCACAATATGATCAGCAGGCATGACTGGGCCAATCCAAGTGTGGAAGAAATAGGTCAAATTTACCGTGTCAATGCCACAGAAATTTTGTCAAGTCTGACAAAGTGGTTTGTGGACTATACTTGTTTGTTTTCATCTACATTTAAATGTATGCATGTTCATGTTCTCAGAAACTCACAAAGACTTATATATTAGGGTGGTATAGGGTTCACCTGTTCCTGAAAATGTCAATACACTTTAATACTTGCAGTCTTGTGCATAATAATTGTTGGTATGTCATGGAAACCTAGGGCAAATTCTTGGATTGTCTTGAGTACCAACTGTCATAAATGTAGTACATGTGGGAGTGGGTTTACATCACTTCCGCACTCTTGCATAAAGCGGTAACATTTAATGGGGTACTCCTGTTAAATGGGTAAAACCCTGTTAAATGGGTATGGCCAGTAAATGTATTCACTTTTAAGGATGTTTTTCCAATAGGGGGCCATGAAGAAACTTAAGACATCAATGGTTTGTACGCACTATGAAACTTGAAAGGAAACTATCACGTGAATCATTGTCAAACAGCACATACCCCCCCCCCAAAAAAAAAAAAACCAGGGAGAATTTTAAGCCCTTATAAAATCACTGTGGTATAAACCTCTTTGGCTTTATTACTGACTAAAGATGCTTTCACACTTACAAGGTGCGTCTACATTACAAAACTTCGCGAAGTTAAATTTCGCAAAGTTTCATAAAATTTCTCGAAAATTCATACGTGCATCCACACTAGCCCGAAACTTCCCGATTTTACTAGAAGATAAAACTTCCCGAAAATTTGGTTGATAATGCGCATGTGCGGTAGAAGGTACACAATGCGGTCTGGACGTCTTGAGCGCGCGAAAACAAGATTATGCAACCAGCTAAACTGCATGCATGAACTTGGCAAGTGTGTATACTTATGATGCCATATCATTCAATGCTTCTGCGACGAAGATCTGAACTTTGAAGGCAACCACAGCTTTGTTCAATATTTTCGCCGTCGACAAAGGGAATTCGCTGCCGTACATGTGCATGGGAAATCAGTCCCCATTATCTGTTTATTACCACTCTTCATGCATGTAATGCGCATACATGGACACTGGAGAGAGCGATTACCAACCTTCATGCGGCCCGTGTTTCGTACCGGAAACATGGGAAATGGTCAATGGGATACTGCTCCCCACGAAACTTCGTGAAGTTTGCGTCCACACTGCAAATGTCGCGCGACATTTCGCGGTGTCCGAGAAAAATCCTACCCCATGAGCAGGATTTTTCGCGGGAAGTTTCGCTGGTATAATTTCGCGAAGTTTGCATCTACACTGCAAAATATCGGGAAGTTAAACTTCGCGAAGTTTCGGTAGGTGTAGACACACCTACAGTGACAGCAAACTTCGCAGAGTTTCACTGCCTGCCGTGAAGTTTGGTAATGTGAATGCAAACTTCCTGCAGCTTACTGCAAAACTCCTCGCAAAACTTCCCACTACTTTTAGGAAATTTCCCGAATGTTGAGAAACTTCTTTCGACATTTTAAGTGTGAATAGAAACTTCGGGAAGTTATATCCCATGAGCCTATGCACAAATGCATGCTGTGTATAAAATATACAGGGAATCTGAAGTTGAATGCATGACTTGGGTACAGCAACTCGTATTACATTACGTACATGTACATGACAACTGTATAATTACAAATACCAGTGAAGTAACATCCGTAGATGAGCTGTTAGATAATTAAAGACAGTGATTTTCCGTTTCAAAAAGCAAACCGCCAAGCGTTGTCTCGCCTGCATATTCGCAGTCATTAAGAGACTGCATGTCCAAAACTATGGCTATATGAGCTAACATAGCAGCGTGCCACAATGGGAGTTCATTGGACCTTTGACCTTTGACGCTAATGCAAATTCAACGTCACATTCGAACTTGACCTGCACCTTCAAGATGGAGCCTCTTGTATGATTTGGCAAAATCCTACCGTCAAGTAATGAAAGTTATCGTAGTGTACAGACACGCAGCACAGTGCCAGTGCATGAAAGTTCATTGAGCTTTGACCTTGACCTTATTCAAATTCGCAACTCATATTCCGAACTTGCGCCTGAGTCCTTTCAGAGATGGACCTCTGGTGATGATTTTGGTCGATCACTTCCGAAGCTATAAAAGTTATTGTGTTACATAACACAGCACAGTGCCAGTCAGGGAAGTTCATTGACCTTTGACCTTAATCAAGTTCAACTCACATTCGAACTTGACCTGCACCTTTTCAAGAGATGGACCCTCTTGTTATGAGTTTTTGCATCCTACTTCGAAGGTATAGAAAGTTATTGTAGTGGTACAACATAGCACAGTGGCCAGTCATGTAAAGTTCATTGACCTTTGCACCTTATTAAATTCAACTGCATATTCCGAACTTGACCTGCACCTTGCAAAGATGACCTCTGGTATAATTTGGTGATCCTACCTAAAGCTATTAGAAGTTTTGTGTGTACAACCAGCACAGTGCCAGTCCATTGGAAAGTTCATTGACGCTTTTTGAGACGCTTTGACCTTATTCAAATTCGACTCATCTTCGAACTTGACTGCGTCTTCAAGAGAGGACGCTCTGTATGCAATTTGGTGATCCCACCTCGAAAGCTATAGAAAGTTATTGTGTGTACAACAGCTAGCAGTGCCAGTGCATGGAAAGTTCATTGACGGCTTTGAACCTATTCAAATTTTTGACTCATTATTCAAACTTGACCTGTGCCTTCAGGAGATGGACCTCTGGTATGAATTTGGTGATCCCACCTTGAAGCTATAAAAAGTTATTGGGTGTACAACACAATTGTTGACGACGACGCCGACGCCGGAAATAGTGATACCTATGTCTCGCTCCGCTACGCAGGTGAGACAAAAATGGTCTTTTCCGTTTTTGAAAACCTGTAATTCCATTTCAACTCGATTTAAAAATGGAAATTCCGTTTTATCATAGAAAACGTACACAGCAAAAACAATTTGGTTTTGCAAAGGTGAATTCCATGAATTTTTCCATGAAAAGTATAAGAACGAAGTGGATTTTCGGTTTGATTTACCGGTTAAATGGAAAATCACTGTCCCTAGATAATTCAAGTTTTCTTTGAGCTTAATTGTTAGGCTCAGGACAGTGAAGCACTTTTATACATGTGCACGCTGGGTCAAATCTTCTTCGAAGTTTTGCGAGATGTTAATCTTCTCAGAGTTTTACACCAGTATGAACTGCTGAACCAAACTTCGCAAAGTCTTCGAGAAGATCAACTTCGGGAAGATTTGTAATGTGAATGCACATTTAATGTAAAAAAAGATGTCCCAGTTCAATGGACTGATCTTTTAGTGAACACCAGGCTAAAACAAATATGGGAATTAATTATCAACCCACATGGACATATTGTGGTCAAATGGTAGTCAAATGGTAGTCAACTGATGCTGTTTGTCCATGGTATTAAAATGGGTAAAAAGTTAATATCAGCATAACCACAATCATATTAGACTAGCTTGGTGGATAGGTCATACACACCTGTGATAACATGGTTAAAGAATGTCTGATAAAGAACAAACAAGCCTACACCTCGTTTTATAGGGATGCTTTTAAGAAATACCTAGACCTTTACTGTAAGCCACCTTCTTTAAACTTATTTCAGATGGTGGATGAATGTTTCCATACACCATACACATATCAACTGATGATTAATACATCGTTGCATGCTTCAAAGATTCATCATTGAGATATTGACCGAATCAGGGAATAAGTTACCTTTAAAAATTTGATTGGTAATTTTCAGTCATATGACAAATATTTGGTAAAAATTCTACAGTTGATTTTTAAAAAAAAGTTATACATCTACATATTTGTTTAGCAATAACATAAAAATGCATCACACATTGTTTTGTTTTGTTTTTCTACAAACTGAAAGGTGTTTGAAAAAAATGATTAAATTCATGTTTCAATACTCAAGTCTCCATGATCTCCTAAAACAATTCTTTCTCCGTTTTCATTAATTAATCCAGTACCCTCTGAAATCATGTCACTTATGAATGAAGTTTTCTGGTTTTCACAAGTTAACATGCATTTCTTGCTCAAATTAGATAAAGTACAACATGATGTGCAAATGCAGTTCTAAATCAAAACTTCAGAGGCCAGTTTGCATGGGTGGCAAGTTAAAGAAACCAGACGTTTCAAGTGAAGCAACAGGTTCACAAATTATACATACATGTAAAACCTTGGGACTAGTTGGTAATATGAAAAGGATTGTTGCCAATGCCGAGCAATCTAGCTGTGTCTGATGTTCTTTATGTGTATACAGGAAGAAATTCAGACTGCCAGTAGTAGCTGATAAAGCTGTCCAGGTCACACACACGACGCACTCATGTCAGTAAAGCTGAATAGACATTGACTTATTGATTGATGCCTATTGATTAAAAGATACCTTGCCTTGGTCATTTGGAATCCAGACTAAGAAATGTAGAACTAGACTACATATCCAAAGACGATGGCACCATAACACATATACACAAACAACATATTCCAGAGTAGAATCCGACCATCAAAAAACAACTTACCAAACATCATTACAAGTTACAGTAGCCAGTAAAGTAAACTTTAAAAGACTGAAATTTGAGTGCTGCCAAATGCTGCAGACATATCAATATTTCCTGTGATCGGTATGTATGATGACAGTCATGTCACAGAGAGAAATCTAGCAATTCACAGAAGCAAGAGGGACAACAAAACATTTAATATACTGTATATATACAACAGAATAGTTTCACTGTCCACAGTACAGAGCTCTGCTTGGTGGATATACTGGTAGATTTCACTGATGAAACCCATCCCCCTTCAACAATGGTTGTTGACTTTACAGCAAAAATCAATGGGAAATCACACAAGTGTCAACTGTTGACACAGAAAGTGCGAGACTAGCCTTTTATCAGTTTGGAAATATTGCATCCTGTAAAGCTCACTAATCGAAACCACAAAAGAGCAGGGAATATTTCACCTGGCCAATGCCTAGTCTCCTATTTAGACGTTTATTTATGGTTATTAATAATACTATGAGTTTGACTACCACACGATGGCTGTATTTAATCCTCGATGGAGATACCCAGGCTAAAACTAACCCACAACAATGTGCCTCAGCAGCCAGGGATTTTATCATTGTCAGACTAGGTCCAGTATTAATTATGTTATTAGCCTTTCTGCGAAATATATTCCATATTTCCAGGCTGGGCATCCAGACAAATGACAGTGTGATCACATCCTGGTCTACAAAATAGACCCACATCTGCAGTGTGTGTGTGTGTGTGTCAGTGTTGTAGTTGAGTCCGGGTCTCTGAGTCCAAGTCTGAGTCTAGGTCTCCGAGTCCGAGTCCCATGGTCTTCGAGTCCGAGTCCAGCGGTCCGAGTCCCGAGTCCTTACAATCCGAGACCCGAGTCCAAGTCCCATAGTGTATGTGTTATGTTGACAAGATGACAGAATTATTCATAAAAAGGGTCAAAATTGAAGCATAAGACTCACCCTGAGGACAACTCCCCCAGGTCAAGTCTCTTGCAAGGACAATTCATATTTTTTTTTAAACTGCAAACATTGCAGATTAGAGAGAGTTGTCCTCCAGTGGAATTGTCCCCGGGGGAGTTGTCATGTGGGAGTCATCCCAGGGGGAGTTGTCCTTGGGGTGAGTTGATGTAGGGGGAGTTATTCTTGGGGGAACTTTTCTATGCGGAAGTTTTCATGTGGGTGTCATCCTCTGAGCACTTATCTTCCGGGGGATTTGTCAGGTGGGAGTTGTCCTTTGGGCGTTGTTCGAGGGGGAGCTGTTCTGTGGGAAGTTGTCAAGTGGGAGTCATCACTGGGAGAGTTTCCTTTGGAGGAGTTGTCATGTGGGAGTACTTCCCTGGCGAGTTGTCCTCGGAGAGTTGTCCTTTGGCAAAGTTATCCTGTGGGGAGTAGTTGTTCTCTAGGGGAGCTGTTCTTAAGGGAGTTGTCGCGGTGGGAGTCGTCTCTGGGCGAGTTGTCTTGGGGGCTGTTTTCTGGGGGATGTTGTCAGTGGGAGTTGTCCTAATGAGAAGATGTCCTTGGGGAGTTATTCCTTCCTTGGGGAAAATTGATCGGGGGGGGGGTGGGGTGGGCTGTTCTCTGGGGATGTCGTCAGGTAGGAGTCATCCCTGGGGAGGTGTTCCTGGGGGAGGTGTCCTTGGGGGAGTGGTTCTTGCGGGAGTTATCAAGTGGGAGTCGTCTGCGGGGGAGTTGTCCAGGTGGGATCATACGCCCGGGAGTTCTCAGGTGAGAGTTGTCGGGGGGAGGTGGGGGGGGGAGGGAGGGAGTTACCGTGGGAGGGCTGTTCTCTGGGGGATGTTTGTAGGTTGGAGTCGTCCCGGGGGAGTTGTCCTTGGGGAGAAGTTTTATGGGGAGCTGTCTTGAGAATGGAGTTATCGAGTGGGAGTCGTCCGCTGGGGAGTTGTCAGGTGATAGTCATCTCAGGAGAGTTGTCCTCCCTGGAGTCGTCTCCGGGAGAAGCTGTTCTCGAAGGGTAGCTGTCCTCTGGGGGAGTTGTCTTCAGGGGGATTTGTCTTCCAGGGGAGTTGTCAGGTGCACTTAAGTCATCTGGAATTAATAAATTACTACTCCTTAAATACTTAATATAAAACTATGAAATGCATGATTGATTACAAACATTTGTATTAAATATATTTTTTCTCTATAGCAAATAGTTAAAGTGCCCTTTATGGTTCAGTGATATAGTTCAATTGCTCTGTTCTAGACTCAGTTCAAATTTGTTCAAAACAGTTCTTTTTGTTGAATAAACACACCATGTTAGAAATGAGGCACACTCTTTTTAGTGTTCTTGTCCTGTAAGACTCACACAGCTAGAACTTGCATTAAATATAGAATTATACATCTATGCTCAAGAGATACCGGATAGGTGTAACAAAATTATACAGGGTGATGTGGATGACGTGACAGGGCGATGTACTTACCAGTACCAACATGATACAAATGAATCAAATAAACAAGTGATGTTACAATTAACTGAACATTGTTTGTGATGGTTACATTGTCATCAGCAGCTAGAATCAGCTCCACACGATATAAAGATATCAATCACCTATACAATTCTATTTCTGTGGACTTGATAGGCATCAATAATCATTCATTCATACTGCATCAAAACTGCTTTCCTGGAAAGGGTAATCACAGTTCTGCAAATGAAAAGTCTTTGTTAACTTAACTACTACTGCACACATGCATGAGTGATTCTAAATACAACTAATGTAAAAATTCACTATTTG
>JZLH01S0043125.1:4862-16783 GCA_001188425.1 Eucidaris tribuloides
TCGCCTCGATATTAAATCGATACTGGTCCTGGCTTTTGTATTGTTTTTTTCTTTTCTGTGGAGTATAGAGCTATCACTGTTATTCAGGTGGTTCATGGCCTGAAACTCTATAAGAAATACTTGGACTTTATGCTGATGGGCTAAAAATGTTAGAAACCAAAGTTTCAATGAATTTTATTCGGTGGATCATCATATGTATATTATTCTTCATTGTATTGCAGTTGTTGGATTATTTGTATTCTTGTACAAATTGTCCTTGTTCAGTTTCAGAGATGTACCTCTGAGCCAATAAACGTTCACATATATCACTCACAGCTAGAATAAATCAAACATAGATAACATACATCCGATAATATGAAATAATCTTTATTAATAGACATTGTCATACGAACGGCAATTGCTAGCCGAGATTATTTTGTGATTTTGTGAAGCTCAGACTCTTCCAGCACCCAGGGGGTGAGAAAGACAGCAGCTGAATTAAAGGCAATCACATCTAGCATACCAGTTTAATAAAGTCTGAGCTACATCGATCCCATGCTACTAATTCGTAAAAGTCTAAAAATCAATCCCTGGAAAAATTGCAGTCAATAAGTGATCATTACCTGTCAATTAAAAATTGAAAAATCACTGGCATACCATCGGCTTCGCCCCATAAAATGCGTGAACATTGCCAGAGAACTTCGTCAGCTGACAATAATGCCTGTGTCAATTTTTAGCAGCCTGAGCCAAGGCCAAGTGAGCATATCGCGATCGCTTTTTTCGTCCGTCGCCGCCGTTGTGCGTGCGTAAACTTTTATATCATTTTCAGCTTCTCTTCAAAATGCATGATGGAATTTGGCCGCAAACTTGGCAGGAATGATCCTTAGGGGGTGGGATTAAGTCTGCAAAAGGTACACACTGGCCCCTAGGGGCCCAGGGCAGCGGCCCTAAAAGGCCAAAGTAGGGTAGTTTCAAACATCATGCTTCTCTAGATCCAGAAAATAGTTTAGTTAAGTCCACTCGTGTTGTAGATACCGTCTATATGTGCTGAATCAATGTTCTTCATGAACAATCCCAGTGGTGGCCGCTTCGGCCCCAGGGGGCAAATTGGAGGTATGGCCGATGAGGAATACTCCACATTCACTACATGGATTTAGACAGACTTGGTGTGAAATGATCCTCAGGGGAGGGATAAAGAGGTTCTGGAATGGTATACAACAGGCCCCCTGGGGCCCAGGGGGCAGGGCCCATATAGGGCCCCCCAAACTAGGTAACTTCTAACCAAACCGCATTGTTAACCACACTTTGGGTGGTAGGTGGTAACGGGATTGTTGAATGTTATTGGGGGTCAAGGTCACATATGTACGGTCAAAGGTCAAAATGAAGTCAAGTTTCATTCTTCTTAGTTGGTTTTGGCCTTGCCTGTCTACTAGATCAGAAATAGTTAAGCTTTAGCCACTGTAAGTGTGTAGATACCTCTATATGTGCTAATTATGTTCCGTCATGACAATGCGTCAGGGGGCCCGGGTTTGGCCCCCAAGGGGTGCAAAAGTGGGGTAGGGCCCTATAGGAATAACTCACATCATCACATCAATGGATTGAAACCAAACTTGGTGGAATGATCGCTCAGGGAGTCGAAGAAGTAATTCGTGAATGGTACACCAGGCCCTGGGGCCGCATGGGCAGGCCCATAAGGGCCTCAACACAGTATCTTTCTAAGTCCACAAGCACATGTTGTAACCCAAACTGGATGGTAGATTTGCGACAGAGACCTCAATGTTTTTTGGAGGTCATAGGTCACATAAGTGGTTCAAAGGTCAACATGTTAAAATACTAGGGCGTGCCATTGTATTGTATAATAGACGTGGATCTAGAATTTATTAACCCTATTATATTAGAATTAAATTTCGATAAATTATGTTTATATGATATATATCTATTAAAGATATAATTAAATGAATAATATAATTGAATTAAAATGGATATTAAAAAATTATATAAAAATATGAATTTAAAATGATATAATATAGGATAATATGGATAATAAATGTGGAAAAAATTTATAATCGATAATTGAATGATGATAAATAAATTAATATATATTAACTTAACCCTGCGCCTTCGGATGTTAGAATTTAATTTAACTTGACAAAATCAGCTATATGGCAAGGGGATGCAAAGTTTTTCAACTGGTTCATTTGGCTACGTTGGTGCCTAGATATCAGGCTCCAATTAAGGGCCAAAACTATATGTATAAGTGATGCTTTTGCTATGGGTGCCATAGAGAGTTTGCGAGACCTCAGGTGAGCATCGTGCCCCCCGGGGCTCTTGTTATCTGTACATATTTCAGGAGTGACAGCATAACTGCCTGAAGTTTTGTGTTCTACTTTCGTTTATTTGTGTATTCAAACACTGTCAGATATGTCAGATGGCAGAGTTTGACAATTTTTTTAAACGGGTCTTCCACAACTTTAAAGGCAGTGAGTCTCATTTGCACTCCTCCCCAAAGAACAGGAAAAAGATCACGCATGCCCTCGGGCTATTGATGAAAAACATGTCCTCAAATCTAGGGATCAGTAATTACTTAGAATTTGAAAAATGTGCAAATCAAACAATGGCTGTTTAGTGCAAGTTCTATGCTGGGAGTTTTTGTCTCGCGAGACAAAAATTCAAATCAGAGTCTAACGGTTACTATAATTTCACTCACACTGGGTTTCTAGCTCACTATGCTAAATATTCTCAGACAGTTATTTCTTTTATGTGCTAGTGTATTTACACAGTGTTATTTTTTAGCCACGCAAAAGAGACACCCTGTCTTTAAGAACAATTGGCTTAGCCGAGATATTTTAAATTTGTGAACCTAGACTCTTCCCAACACCCAGGGGGTGGAAAGACAAGCTGGATATTAACCCGTTGGAGATGATTGATTTCACTATAACATGCATTTTCCATAGACCCCAACACAAGTTAACTTGTACTTAGTCTCCAACGGGTTAAGATGAGGTCAAAACTTGGATGGCGGTTTAGCCTCTGGATGCTGTGGTATTATGAGTCACTCTGGTGGGTTTCAGGTGCAATGGCGTCAGATGCAATCAACATTATGACAAATGTAGGGTGATGGAAGAAAAAAATAATAAAACACTGGCTTGGGACAGGGCTTCTGTCCTCGTTACGTCGGCTGGCAGCTGCCTACCGGTGTTTGGTTAAGAACCTAAGAACCATCACTGAGGTGTCATGAACTTGCATCTCATTTTAACCCATTGGCTACAGGAACTGTATTTGCAATGAATTAATTTGATGGGAATTACAGAATCTCAGAGGCAAAGTGTTAAGGACAATCTAATTTTTTTTTCTTTAAAGCCCAAGTTTAGTTTTGTTTGACAACTTTTTCATCAGTCTTCCACAGAGTATGGTATTTTTACACCAGACATAGAAAACAACATTAAACCCACTTAAAATTGTTAAGAGTGACAAATTGTAATTTTTAAATTACGAAAGAGCAGTTCATACATATACATGTATGTATACAATTCGCATGGAAAAACGATCAAACCCATCCCTCAAACATTTTTATATTCTTTATCAATTTCTCATAACTGGAAACATGTCAGAATGTTTGATTTTCAGGGCATTAATAAATGACACAGGTCCATCTAAAACACACTATAGCATGTCCACATCAGTCTTCTAATTTTAAGCTGAAATAGTTTCCCCAATCAAAATTGTGCTTGAGTCCTACATAATATCTGAAAAGAAATAAAACATATAGGCTGTAAGTGATTTTGTTATACTTATCATATTCAAGTTATATTAGATGTGCTTGAAGATACTGCATACTCATTTCAAGATAGTGCATGCTCACTACAATGCCATTTGATTCCATTAACAATGTAGGCTTATTGTGATAGTCACTATACTGCCCCCCCCCCCCCCATGACAAAAGGCAGAGATGCCAACTTGTACGGATTTCCCATAATTTCTATGGGAAATTGGCTGATTACGGGCAGTACCATTTTCATACCATAAAGGGCATAACTGACATTTTTTTCAAAATTGAGTTGTATAGTGTTAAGGACTCAATACATGATGTACAACATGCAGAACAAAAAAATAGTAATTAGAAGTGTCCCTTTGTCTCATAATCCGCTTGTTAAAATGACACTGAATAGGGCTTTACGTGTTAAACAAAATACATTTTGATCAAAATCTCTAAAACACCAATAAGTTATGCGCTTTTGTCATGGGGGGCAGTATAGGCATGCGGCACACGGTGTAAGGCCAGCCTCGTCTACTGGCCTGGCTAACCTCTTGGCAGCCTTCACCAAAACTACTACTACTACTACTACTACTACTACTACTATACAACAACTACTACAACTACTATTACAACTACTGCTACTACTACAACTACTACTACTACAACTACTACCATTACTACAACTACTACTACAACTACTTCTACTACAACTACTACAACTACTACTACTGCAACTTCTACTACTACTACAACTACTAGTATTACTACAACTACTACTACTACAACTACTACTACTACATCGACTACTACTACAACTACTACTACTACAACTACTACTGCTTTGTTTACTTCTAGTACTTCTACTACTACTACTACTACAACTTCTACTACTGCTTCTACTACTATCATCACCACCACTACTACTACTTCTACTACAACTACTACTGCTTCATCTACTTCTACTACTTCTACTGCTGCTACTACTACTTCTACTACTACTACTAATACTACTACTACTTCTTCTATTACTGTTGCTACCACTACTACCACCACTATAACCACCACCACTCCTACTACATGTACTTAGCACTGCTGTAGGCTTGTACAGTAGTAGTTGCACTACTACTATTCTGCTAGTACGACAACTAAGTACTGTATCCTACATCCTATTACAGATATGCAGTCTTCTAATTTAATACTGATATGTGTATAATTCCCCCATCAAAATGAATTTAATAAATTATGCATAGTGTCAACTCTTTTGAAAATGATTAAATATATTAATTTTACTACTTATTAAACGTACAGCCTTTGCATGATGTAAATACATCAAGTTATATTAGATCGCTGTACATATGCCTGAAGATACTCCGTGCTCATTACAATCCCATTTGATTCCATTAATGATGTAGGCTTATTGTGATAGTCGGTAGGCATGCAGCACACGGCATAAGGCCAGCCACGTCTACTGGCCTGGCTAACCTCTCGGCAGCCTCTACCAAAAATGCTTGGGATGGTTTGTGTAGGCTGGAACTGATGAACCTTGGTACCATATTAAACATCATTTCAGCAACGCCAGGCGTACATATAGATGCAGTTAAACGTATTAGGAGTTAGAGCAGGTTTTTTTTTGGGGGGGGGGAACTGTGAATAAGGGGGAGGGGATGTAAGCTCTATTTCCAAATAAAATATAAATAGCAAAAGAGGGAAACCCCAATAAGCTTTTAAATATCATTTTAACAATGCCAGGCCTACATATGCAGTAATACTTGCATTAGAGAAGGATTTTCATAGGTTTGTTGGTAGGGGTGACTGCACATTTGTGTAGGGGAGGAGATACTAATTATGTTTGCAAATTTAAGCAAAATAAATATTAAAAGGAAGAGGAAAACTTTATACTTGATACCATATTAAAAATTAAACAATTAAACAATTCTCACCAAGTTTGATGCTGTTTTCAAAGTTTGACAATTTGTTAAAATGGAGCTTGAACGATGTTGACCAATCCCTTTAAGCTCTCCTTCACTCACACACATTGACATTTGCCTTCACACCCATTGGATATTGGCCCTGACATTTCAAACATCCCAATACCAATCTGGCCTGGTAGATTAGATTTGATACAAGTTGATACGGGAGTTCAATGTATTTCATTCCGAGACACCATCGCTTGTGTAGGTTTTCCAATTCCAAGTCTGAACCTGTCGGATAAATCTGCCTGGCTCGTAGCTCACTGGTGAGGAATTCTTGACCCATTATTATTGCAGTATTAAAGGGGAAGTCCAATCTGACATCAAGTTGATTTTGATAAAAGCAGATAAATGAGAGAAATATATCAATGCAGGTTTGGTGAAAATCCATCAAAGAATAACAGAGTTATGAATTTATATTCAATTTGTGATGTCACATGTGAAGTCAGATGCGAGCAGTTCCCCCATTTGTCATATAAATTCCATAAAGCATCATTTTCTCAGAAAATTTAAAATGATTTTACCTGTGCATTCCCGGGGGGGGGGGGGCCACTTAGTATGATTGTGTGATACCTATGTGCCGTGGTTGAGACCCCCATTTTCAGCCCAAAGTTCCAGAGCATCACAATTTCAGAAGGTACAGAAAATTTTTTGATTTTTTCAGTTCCAGAGACCCTCAAATTTGCCGTTTCGCTACAGAATTTTTACTCGGCCGCGCCGCTTCGTGACGCGGCCAGGCCAGAGCATTGCCCTTTTAGCATGGCGCGCCGGAAATTCACCGTTTTGTAGTTCCGGAGCATAGCCTTTTGAGGTTTTCTGAAGCCTTAGCTCCAGTTTCCGGAGACCCCCATTTTTTGCTCAAGCCCGTTCCAGAGCCCCCGATTTTTCGACTTCGGTGCGGCACATAGGTATCACATTGAGTTGATTTAAAGGGGTTGATTTATACACAAAGACTTGTTTATCAATACATATACATGTATGCTTGAAATAATGATAGAATTACTATTACCGTGTATAATTGTGTCATTTGATTTAGAACCTGCCACCTATATACATATTCACACATGCACCCTGCGTACTGTATGATGTATGCTGGTGACCCCATTCTATCTGACTCCATCCCCATGTAAGGATTTTAGAATGTGCCTGGAATTTCACACCAGACTGAGTCCCAATACTCCAATCTTTTCTATACTGCTTTTCAACTGAAGGTAGACCTCTCTTTTCATACTGTATACAAGCGATCTCTGTTATGACCTTGAGTTTATTCAGTACACATTAAGCATGACCTTGAGTGAAGATTATTGTCATGATGTGAGTGCATTGTGAACATTCAAGGATGGCAATGGAGTCTTCCTGTATTTCTGACCCCCCCCCCCCAACCCACCTGATATATAAATAAAGAGCTCAATGTTGATTTTGCAATCCCATGCTTCCAGTTTGAATATGTAAAATTAGTTACTGGTATATTTGCAGTATATTAGTGTTTTTGTCACGTGGCAGTTGTAATGTAAATTGTATATCTTTTGACATGATACGATACATATATTTCCTCTCTTTCCCTTATACTAAAATCTTTGTGTTTGCAACTTAAGTGTATGCAGTTATTGACAGTAGGATCAAGGGTTTAGTAATTGGAATAATTAAAATTCCATGTACATTGACCCCAAAATGTCAAATTATAAATACATGTACAAAAGTTGGGTGTAAGCTTCAGATAGTACATTATTAAGAAGAATCATTGGGACACACTTCCATGATGATGATATAAATTGTGAATAAAATACAGTATATGTAACAAGTATACATTTAAACTATAGTGTGGTATACATCCCTGTACATTGTTTTTCCTGATCAGGTCATTACATCTGGAAATTTAATACATACAAGTACCTGCATGATATATTAGTTACAGGATTAAAGTCAGACAAACTTTGTAGGATAAAAAACAATACCAGAGACCAGAACAATATTCAGATAGGTGGCAAGTCTGCATAAGTGACAAGTCCATTTGTAGCTTTCTGATAGTGCCCCTTTAATTCTGCCCCCAGATGGAGTTGTCACTCCCTCATGTCATTGCCACACATGAATGATTCCCATCCATAACGATGACATACAAAAGTCTTGTTCAGTCATTACACAGCTATGTAATGTTTAGTCTAGACATCCTAAAGTGCAGTTGGAGAAGGGCCTTTTCAAGGAAAGTGGTATCAAGGATGAGGGATGTTGAAATTAGTGATCGGTTACCTAACTTCTACACAGAATTGTGAAATTTTGTCTAATAAAATTACTTATGCTAATATATGCACAATTTATTCAAATTTATTTGAAATTCACAAAAAAAAATGCTTCATTTGTCTACCAATTTAGATTTTTTGTTTATTTATTTTTTATTTTTTTGGTTTCATCTGGTAGAGCTACATGAGATACACCGAAATTCGACACAGAATTTTGAAATTTTCTCAAAAGAAAATCATTCATGCTAATTCATTCAAAATTAAATTAAAAAATCACAAAAAAATGCTTCTTCATTTATCGACCAATTTTTTAAATTTTTTTTTCATCTGGTAGAGCTCCATGGAGTTGTCACTCCCTCATGTCATTGCAACACATCAATGATTCCCATCCATAACAATGACATGCTGAAGTCTTGTTCAGTCATTACACAACTATGTAAAGTCTAGTCTAGACATCATGCTAAAGTGCAAAGATGGGCCTTTTCAAGGAAGATGGTATCAAGGATGAGGGATGCTGAGAGATATAGTGATCAGTTTTGGGGCTCCTTGGAATGAAAAAGATGTTAACATGTTTGTTCACATCTTGTGAACCCTTTGACATTACAAAATGCAAAATGCAAAATGTTCAATACATGCAGGGGCAGATCCATGCTTTTTCAAAAGGGGATGGGGTGGGGTTCCAGGGTGGGGCTGTTGGAGGGGCCAGTAGTCAGAACACAGGCAAGGCAGAATGTACTGGTATGGGAAAATCTTGACTACACTTTTATCACCTGATATCATCTATGCAAGGAGGGTTTTAACAAAATCATGAGAAAAAAATCAAAGCTACTCTTTCACTTTTTTACATTGGTAGATAAATTTGAACTATTAAAGTTTTGTAGGTTACAATTTACTGCTATCGATACTATGTGGAATGTGTCTAGTGTTTACCCTTTACTGTGGAAATTCATCCCGGCTCAGATTTATTTGAGTTTGCCATCCAAATTTTCCACAAACTCATTGAAATGCACATCTGCAGGTTTATTCAAAGAGATCTCTGTAGTTTACTTGAAAGATTCTCATTTTAGCAAGCAAACTATAGTATTCCCTGAGGACTGAATGAAAGTTACATTAGTAGAAATCAACAACATACCACATACCGAGACCTGATTGCATCATGTAATGACTTGACAACTACCACATTCCTGCATACCTGAAGGTCATAGAAACCATGTCATCTTGCCCCAGGCAGGTGTACATGTACATGTTGTGATTGAGTTTTACCTGACAAGATGGCTTTCATGACGAGTCATCATCAAATATTGACCAAAGTTTGGTACATCTCACAAGCAGATGTGGTCGGGATATTGAATGTGTGTCAACCAAGTTAGAAATGTTCAATACATGTATATCAGTGAAATATACATTTGATTATTTATTTGGAGGGGAAGGGATGGAGTATGTGAAGGTGGTGTACATTTCAACTCACTGATGTCTGTAAGTTCACAGCTTACATGTTAACTAAAGTGACTGTGTAGTGGTTTGATTTGGTTTGGTTTGGGAATGCAATGATTTGTATTTTCAAAGTAGAATTTTTATACATTAATGCACAGTTATTTCGGGGCTGATAAATTAATAACTTTCATCATACACTCACCAGGAAGCATTCAGATTTTTGTTAGTAACAGTGATTGTATTTGCTTGGCTATCCATACAGTATGTTTGTTCATCCCAGGGGGTTGGCAAGGGGCACTGTCCCCCTGACATTTTCAAAATACAGAAAATCAGAGTTTTGCATTGTAATTCATGAAAATGAAGTTTTGCAGGGCAGTTTTTTCTCCCCTGCATTTTAACCCTCCCTGAAATTTTACCCAGTGCTGTTCCTGTTTTATCATAGATCAATGATCTAAGATCATAGTTAGCAATAAATGTTGGACTGAGACTGAGTAAATGTGTTTCTGACTTCACCATCAAGCATTATCAATGTGTGAACTTCATAATAGAGAGTTCTCATACTTCGTCCTTCCCATAACCTTACTTTAAATTGAGAGGAATCTCTGTGAGTGACTTTCGAAGGAGGAAACATTGTACACTACAGAAGATACCATTCACTCGAACAAACATTGATTTGACAATGAACAAAGATGACTCAAAGGCTAACCTTGCCTCTCTCCTTGGCTTTATTGATTTTAATCATCTCCCTTGTAAATAATGTTTTAACTCTGCTTGGTGGCAGGTTTTGCAACAGTAGTATCTACCCAAAATGTACTTGTTGAATCATAAAAGTTTACATGGCATATGGGCATATCCAGGATTTTTTAAAGGGTGGGGAGTGTTTTATGGCAAGGGCCATGACTAAACTACGGCCAAGCAGTGTTTGTGATGCTACAAGCAAAAAAACAAAAACAAAACAAAACTCATGTCCGCAGGAAAACTAGTTTCTTAGCCAAATCATATCCACTCACGACCAAACAGCTACATGACAATATGGTTTAATACTGTACACCCCCTCCTTTTTGAAGGGGGGGGGGGTGGTGGCATTTTCTGGAAAGAGGGGGTGTTCTGGAGGTGTCAACACCTTGATTTGCATGGTACCAGGTATATCAAACATATCACACTAGTGTGTGTACTACATACAACATTAGTGCATTACTTGTACATAGCTTGCTTGTCAGTTTCTAGTTATATGCACTCAGACAAAAATTGACAATTTTTAAAGTTGAGTGAATCCACGTGTATATCTCACTCACAGATGTGAGGTTGGGGTAATTTATGGGATTGGGGTGTTGGAATACAAGTTGACTGGCAAGAGTGAATTGGAAACAAGCCATCAAACATTGACATTGATTTGTGCTCCAATAATGGCTTGACGAATATTTGTGCTTCATGCAGAGGTGACCTCATAAATTTCATAGAATGATTGTTGTTTCTTCTGAAGAGAAAAGTCACAGATAGGGGTTTTGACATTTTATGGAAGTTGCAGTGGTATAGCCTGGATTTTGGGGGGAAGGGGGTGGGTGAGTGGGGCACAAACTAAGGTTTGCTTGAATATCACAAAAAAATATTGAAAAAATGTTATTTTGGAGGCTTTTGAGTGACATCTTGGGAACATGGCGTGAGGATAGGTCATACTTCTTGTTGACCTGTTCAATTTTCACTTATTGTTTTTACTGTATTTTGTTAACATTTTTAGTTTACATTTTATATTACTTAATACCAAATGTTTAATATATGAAATTTCATGTTTTATTTCCACAAACTCACATCCTCCTTTGGACCATCTAAAATACCATTCATGTAATCATTGTAACTGTAATGTTTGTTTTATTGTGTTCATTTGTGATAGATTCTTTTGAATATGTGTTATGTACATTTCATTAGCAGTCCCATGAATGCACAATGCTTTGATTTCACCAAGTGAAGGTCAATTGTGATCGTGAGTTTATGTCTTTGTAAGTGTGTGTATCATCTGTATTGTTTTTGAATGTCATATATTTTTCAGACTATTAAAATTGCACTGTGCTTATGTCATAATAAGGACAGCACTATATTTACGACACGTTTTCTGCAGGTGCACGTGCACTTTCAAAATGTATGACCACTTCATCTTAATTTTTCTGCAGCCATCAGCCTACTTTTCAATTCCTTCTTTTATCTAACAAAAAAACAAGCAACAAATAGTAACAACGGTAGCAATCAGAAAATAACCAGTTCTGAGGCTGTACATGTTTTGTAACACTTGTATAATGTGATACCTTCTAAATGAAAACTAAAATAAATAACATTCTATTCATGCCCATTCCATGTTATTACCTAGTCAAACATTCAACATTTTAAATGACAAATGATTTCAGTCAAGTGTATTTGGTACATTCTCATCAATTCTTTTTTACAGGACTGCAGAGTTACGCACCTGTCACTTTCAAAGCGGACGACCTGCCCCCGCCCCCCTCCCCGGATCGGGCTTACATCGCCAGAGACGATGCCCCCCTCCCACCC
>JZLH01S0043125.1:35896-51998 GCA_001188425.1 Eucidaris tribuloides
GGTTATTTTGTTTTTTTATCTTTCTTTTTCAATCTGACTATAACAAAATTGTAAGTCTTCATACGTTCCCAATGAATTAGTTATTAAAGACACTATATAACACTGTGGAAGACCCGTTTTAAAGAATTGTTGATCTGGTGGCCTATCTGACATATTTAACAGTCGTATACAGGGTTGAGCCGGGCAGTGGACAAATAACACCCTGAACCTAAGTTTGGCAGTTGTGCTGCCGCTAGTTTACAATATGTGAGATTACAAATTGCGCACCATGAATTGATTTCTCAGCCGATATTGAGATTCTGTAACAGAGCAGTCTATGGGAAGAAAGCTGGAGATGGTCTCTCATATGGATTTTCACTTTTTAAACACTTAATGTCGTTTTAAAAACTGCAATTTTTTTTTTCAGGGCTTCATTTTTAAACCTTGATCAGAGACATGGTAGCATGGGGAATCATTGTAGCTTCTATGATTTTAAACTGAGAAACATTGTTATTACAATGCCTTCAGCTAACAAAAATTTACCTGTTCAGTGTTCCACTAGCCATCACAGAAGTGAGGTTGCAGTGCTCACATTCCAAAAAATTGTGGTTGTGTATACAATGTTAGGTGTGTGTATGGGGGAGGGGGAGTGGGCAAGGATATGTGCTGTATTTAAGAATACACTTTCCCAGTTCCCTTGCCTTTCAACGATCGCCACGCAACATTGCGCAACTTGTTCAGCTATAAGCCAACAAGACATCAAACTGAGAATTGTGTTCAAATTTGTGACACTACAGCCCAAAGCAAGTTGTATACCTGCTGTTATGAACACTACTACACACACACATCTACACACACACACACGACCACACACACACACTATCTGCACACACACGCACACACACGCACACGCCACGCCATATCGCACGCACGAACACACACACATGCCACACCATTACGTGTAATCACCTTTGACTGGGACATACAAATTTTTTGTGAGTGTGTGTTGTGTTCAGTTGTGTGTTTGTAAGGGTAATACCGAGGAACACAACCATTTTTGTACATACTGAATGAAGTACGAAAATTCCGACAAGCTGCGAGACGTAGTTACATTAGCGGTACACAACCTCCATAATGCAGTACTTTCTCTATCTATACCCCTCAGAGCGTTGTCTACTGGTTGTAATGACTGCATTACGCACCTCAACAACAAGCCAAAAACGGGCCCTCTTCTCTCGGAAATAGTTCAGCTGTAACGTCCCACGGTTGTACAGTAAAATTATCCAGAAAAGTCCACGGGTTGGTAAGCGATATAACAAACATCAAACACTACGAAACACACAGCCTGCGACGCACGTCACACACACACAGCTAAGCACAACACACTACACACACACACACACAACACACACACACACACACACACATCACAACACACACACACGCACACACATGTATACACACACACCACACTGCCACACTGACTGCGACACAGCACCACACACACCACACAGGGATGTAGCGGAGGCCGGGCCTCTAAGGACTGATTGTTGCCCGCCTTGGCTCGGACCCAGTACATGTGCAAAGTCTATTGGTATAAAATATTTTTCCAGCTGGCTTGTGCTCGGATACTGGCCTGGCCTCGACTACATTCCCTGACACACACAGACATACACACATACACACACACATATGCACACACTCTGTCCCCATACCTGCCCTCGAAACAACAAGAACACACCAACAGCCCGATTGTTCCAATATTTTAAAGAGCTATTTATTGAATATTGCACATTCTTCCTTTCATAATAATGCAATCTTTATAACATACATGCTACAAAAATAAGTACATGTAAACGAACATCACATAGTATGTGCACTAATTATGGTAATTATGGCAGTTGGTCATTACAACAATTGACTTGACAACATGCAAAAAGAGTAGCACAGAATCAGGACCACTTGAAAGAAATCTTTGCCCTTAAATACTTTACAGAGCTGCCGTCTTTGTAACAAACAAACTTGCTCACATTCGATTACTTCAAACACCAATTGCCTGTGGTATAATGCAAAGAAAACTCCACAACTCCAATGAAAAACAGCCAACTTAAAATGGTACAATATGTTATGTCATCTCGGCTGGTGTTGGAGGATGTCAGATATATATGTAAATCTGAAATAATTATGACAAAAACCTAACTATTGCTTCATAGCAGCAGAGTACAAAGCAAACTCCATCACTAAATTTGAGAAATTCATACTTAATATCTGCTTGCAACTTTTTGACTTAAAAAATCCCAACAAAGAATCCTGTTATTTTTAAACATTATATTTATTTTGATATTTGATATTACAGTGGAATCGTCTTTTACAGGTACCATAGCCAAGGCTGAAGGTATAATGTCTGTACCAAATCTGTTATCTTTTTTTTCTCAAAAATCCTTGTTTTTATGTAAAGGTCTATAATTGGGTAATATGGTAAGATTTGATAACAAAAATCAAAGGCTTATAAACAGGTAATATAGGGAATAAACATAAAACAGCACATCATATGTAATAATGACATTGAATTTGTGTGGTAACAAAAATAAGTATATTGGTTATTACAAAATGAAATGTATTTAAACAGTATAAATAAAAATGTTTTTTTTTCTTCTAAGTTTATGTATTTCAATTGTATTCACAGCATTATATGGAATAGGCTGTACACTATACAAAATATCAACTTCTATACAGTGCAATTATTCTGATGTATTGGAGAATATTTTCAATACAGGTTAACAGCTGTTAACAACTGAATTTGGTAAGCTTGGAGGAATATTGTCCATTTAAAATAGAGACACGGAAGCAAAAATTTAGGGAATGTCTGGTGAAGTTGCTTAGTTTCTCCACCAAGCATATTGTTGCTGGGCCAACAAAAACAAAAACAAAATAAACAAACAAACCAGGGTTGGCGATTTTGTTAAAATATATTTTTATATAAACACTACACACAAAGTAAGTTCCCCCTTATTCAAAATATCATAACTTTTCAACGAAACAAATTTGAGCTGAACAATTTAGCAGGGGTGTTCTTACACTCATTGACTAACTTCTTTGTAAAAATGTGATTGATCCGTCGGGTCATGCATGAGTAAGCATGCATTAAAGGCAAAATTGTCACTTTTCAAAAGTCACAAGAGTCATTTACTATGCCAATATAACAGTAAAAAATTTTATTTTTTGCTTTATTAATAATGTGTGCTTACTCAACCATGACATGGTTACAACCTCTTATGTTTGTACAACATGTCCTGATAAATTTTACTGAAAAATATACGAAAATCTAGAAAGGATGAAGATTTTTAAATTGAGCACACTGAACCATAAAATATGTGAAAATTGTCGGGGAAGGTGTAAGGGGGTCAAACGATAGATGATCAACTTTAACAGCGCCAAGTCATTCATCAGACACAGAGTTTGTCTAAATCCTGTCTTACAAATCCCCAAAAATGACCCTTGTGAATTTTGAAAAGTGACATCTTTGCCTTTAATATGTGCTCACTCATGCATGACTTGACGGATCAATCACATTTTCACACATAGGTTAGTCAATGAGTGCAGAAACACTCCTGCCAAATTATTTGGCTCAAAACTATTTTGTTAAAAAGTTATGGTATTTTCAACCCATTGGCTACGGGAACCGGATACGTCCTGTCTTAATTCTATGGGATTTTCTGAATCTCTGGGGCAACGGGTTAAAAGGGGGGAATCACTTTTTGTGTTGTGTTTATTTTTATATAGATATATTTTTTAAATAGTTATGGAAGGGGTGATTTAAATCACAACTTCAATCAATTTATTTAAATTTATAAATCAATTTTTTTTTATTTCAGTTGTTTTAATCGCCATTGATTTAGATCACTCAAACCGTGAAACAAACATAGGTACCTTCACATTAAAACAAATGGCATTGCCTTCTTTTTATCAGGCCACATTGAATTTATCTTCTGAGATTAAATTGTGAGTTTTGGACAGCACACAATCTGGCTTCCTGGGTACAAAAATATTACATGCTCCAAAGAGTAAGCTTGCCTTACATTGAAATTACCAAGATTACCTTTTTGTTGTCATACCTCACTGTCTTTACCTGTAAAAAGAAATAGATTTTGAGATTTTGACAGCATAAACTCTGGTTTCCTAATACAAGATTACATCAAGCTGCTTCAACCCAAAATTGAGATACAAGATTTTGTCATTTAAACAAATTAGATGTAGACTCCATTTCTATTTCCGGTGGTGACATTCCTCTGTCAAACACATGTCGTAATCTTGGTATTTTATTTGATTCACAAATGTCTATGTCTCATCAAATTACCAGCATTTGCAAATCTGTTTGCTATCAATTGCGCAATATTGGTTTTACCCGCAAATATCTAACTCGTTCTGCAACAGAGAAGCTTGTCCACTCGCTCATTTCATCTCGACTTGATTTCGGTAATGGCTTACTCTTCAACTTACCAAATTCTCAAATTGCCCGCTTACAAAAGCTACAAAATTCAGCCGCACGAATTGTTTCTCTGTCAAATAAATACAATCACATTACACCCATCTTGAACAGTCTTCACTGGTTGCCCGTAAAGGAACGTATAATTTTCAAAATCCTGCTTTTGGTTTATCATAGTATCAATGGAACAGCCCCTGAATACAACAAGTCTCTGCTATATCAGTACCAACCTGTACGAACATCACGTTCCTCCAACTCTGGTCTTTTACATGTTCCATTGTCCAAGAAATCCTGGGGGGATCAAGCTTTTGCTCATGCCGGACCAGCCCTGTGGAATGCACTTCCACAGGAGCTGAATGAGTCAAACTCTTTGACGTCCTTTAAGGGCAACCTAAAAACACATTTGTTCAGTTGTGCATTTTGAAGGCAGACATTTACCCCTTTTTTTTTTCATGGTGCGAAAATTATTTTTGTAGTTGTTGTTGTTATATTTCTTTTGCTGTTCTTTTGTCGTAAAGCGCCTTGAGCATTTAACTAAAATGGAAAATGGCGCTATAAAAATCCCATGTATTATTATTATTTCAGCAGCAAGTACCAGATAATTGTTGAGCATACATGTCCGCTTTATGTTTATCCAAGCTCCACATAACTGCAGTAAGCAGTTAGGCTAACTGTGGCATACCAGGGAAATGTTAATTGAGTTGACTTTGTAGCTTAGATGAGGACCCCTAACGTTCGGACTCGCTGGTGAATGGCTTGACTGCGCTTCTGTAGGTCCTGTAACTCTTTCACATTACGTCCAGCAACATCCTGGGTGTAGGAGATAACAAAAGCGATGTGAAATTATTGACTCTTAACCCTATTTTAACTGGGCTATTTCAGACCAGGTTTTTACTGGGGGGGGGGCTCGAACTTGACCCCGTCTTCAGATCTCGGTCGCCAATCGCGCGATCGCCGCAAAACTTTGCATGTGCATAAAGCCGGATGTAAACTACACAACTGTCTAGTAAAATTTTCAAAAACTTTAATTTTTCTATTTTTTAAGTAATTAATTATGCAAATAAGTGCATGAAATTATGTTTTCGCCTATAACTCACTTAGAATTGCTAGTAGAATACTAATTTTTGGTGAAAATATTCATTCTGACATTTCTCACAATAACCTACAAAAAAATTTGCCGAATTGGAATTAATTTCTTATGTATTTTATTGTTTTGTGAATTTCTTACGTATTTCTTTGTTTTTTCGACCTTTGTTTTCTATTGTTTTTTCGATGAAATTTGTTGGGGACACTTTTGCGATCATAAACGGCATAAAATTGATTCATTTCAACCAGTAAAAGCAAAAATAATCATGCATTTATGATTTTTGGCTGAAAACACAATTTCCATTGATTTTGTACACAAAAATCACGTTTTTGAGCAATTTTCGGGTTGACATGCATGTACAAAAAGTCACGCAGCGTTGTAACGGTATGTCCGATTTTCGCGAAAACGGTCTCAAAAGATGTGCAAGACTTGAAAGTAAAAAGTCAGCGAGCGACGCGATCAAAAAATTTTGTGCGGCGGCATGGTCGCGAAATTCGTCGAGGGGGGGGTCAAATTGCCCCCCCCCCCCACTCCCAGTTAATATAGGGTTAAAGATTGTGTTCATGATTTGCACACCCTGAAATGAGTTTATCGAATAAATAACCTGGAATCATTCATAATGTAAAGATTCACAGAAGTCTTCACATCTCACAAAGGCCTTGGGGCTGAAAAGTCAGGTTTCGTGAAAATAAGGGCTGATGAAATTTAGATTGAATGCACTGTTATAATGTTTTTTGGGGTTTTTTTACACAGCTATAAGAGATTTCAGCTTGGAAGTGTGCGAAAAACACTGAGCAGTTTCCATGTTAAATTGATGAAAAAACGTGTGACAAAGCTCACTAGTAAATGTGACAGCTATTCGTGTTTCCAAGGCAATCTACATGCAATTACTTGTACTGCTATTTCCGGGTGTGTAATCAACAAAATACCCATGATGTTTTGCACATTTTGCCAGATTTCGCTCTAGCATTGTCAGTGCAGCATATTTTGAATACCAAGAATTAAAGGTTTTGGTTAACTTTTACCACAGTTAAAAAAATCTGAGCCACATGATTCCCCATGCTACCAGTGTCTTTGATGAGGTCTAAAAATGAAGCCCTGAAAAAATTGTATTTCAAAATGATTATTTAGTGCTTTAAAAAAGTGAGAATCGTAAGTTGACCAGATTCACTTGCCCATTTCCTCCCATAGACTTACTGTGTGTACACCTAGGTTAATAAAACTCGCCCCGAGTTTTATTGTTTATTCATGTATAACTTGCCATTGGCAGTGTAACTTTCCAAACTTTTTTTTTATTAGTATTGGTGTTATTGTCCCATTTGACCATTACCTCAACGGCCCGCACGTGTACGCGGGCTCACTGGTACCCCTTTCCTTCTAAGTGTATACGTGTGTAAGTTTAATTTGAAGTCAAATTCACGAGTCGAGTTTTGTCGTACTTACCGCAGTCACACTCTGAATGAGTTCATTTCATACTCTCAAAATGTATTACTACTGGAGTCGATAAAATGTGTTACAATGAACTCGTCTTCTTTCGCAAAAAGAGGGAGTTTGTTTCGATGCGACTCTCGTTGTTTGCGTACAAGCGATTCGCATGCATTTATTTTCCCCGGAATATAGAGTTAATGGCATAGCGCAGACATGGCGTTAGTCTTAGGTTCTAGTCGTTCTTTTAGGTATATTTCTCCGAGTTGCAGCCAATACTTGAATATGCGCCAAGCCGAGTGAGGGCGACGCCCAGTGATTGTGCCGCCGCCGTCTTTTCGGCTGCGCAATCGCTAGTGTATCGTTCTCACTCGGCTTGCGCGCTACAGTATTCGAGTATGGAGCTGCAACTCGGAAAAATTATACGAAGTAGAAACGGCTAGAACCTATAGACTACCACTGCGTTAGCTAGGCCGGTAGTCACCGCACCGCCGCCGGTCCGGTCGGCGACAGGATGTAGGATCGCACGTCTCTAGCTCGTCGGTCATGCGGGCCGCACGCGGTACCGAGCGTGTTACAGCACCTTCAGTAGTGGAGAGACTGGGCAGAGACGAAACGCGAGAAAAGTGCGCGTGGTTCGAATGGGGGTAGTATTTAGGTAATTAGTTGTGATTCGATTTTTTTGACTAATGAAAGAGCATAGATGTACATTCACAATTGACCTGTTTTCAATGTAGAATGGCGAGAAAAGTTGGTGAAACGGGTGTAGAAGTCGGCGTTTTGACATTGTAGATATAGGTATTAGTTTCCCAAGACTGCACACGCAGCATGTGTGTGAGTCTGTCAAGGCTAATTTGAACACTATATGTAGCTCAGATACCAAAGTTTAATAATTTTTACACTTGAGCTCCACAATGTTAGCCATCACTTTAATATCAATATTATGCTTGCCAAAATTCTTATTCCAACACTCCACATCTTAAGACCTTACAAATACCGACTTATCAATTGTAAGACGCACCCTCGACCCGGAATGGTGCGTCACTTGTCAAACGTGAGTCGGATTTTCTATACCATGCGACCTCGTGTGTCTCTTGACTAGTGACGGACCATTTTGCTGTACAATGACCTCGTGGTTTCATTTAACACGTATACAAACTGATGCACACCATTGCCATGCTGTGACGGACTCAAATGATGCAGACGGTTCCTGCATCATTATTGTTGGCGTAATGACCCACCATGACGCACCATTCCCGGCGGTCGAGGGTGCGTCTACAATTGATAGTGTATAATTTCCACCTCTGAAACGTACTATCATGTTATTTTGTCCTTCAGTTAAAATTTCATCTCAAACAGTACTCACCGTCAATTTCTTTTCGATGAGAGGTAGGAGGGTCTTGAAGAGGTAGTCCACGTTCTTCAGGATGAACTGCCGCTCCTCTTCAAAGCGTTCAGCAGTGACAGCGCCCTCTATCAGCTGGATGTGATTGTCAAACACTTCAACGAGGACAGCGACAACATCAGGATACAACTGGGGTGCAGTCAAACAGGTACAAGTATTATTCATTCATGCAGTCATTCACTAATTTCACTTCATTTCACTTCATAATATAATTTTACATCTGTAACACCACAAGTTCCTACAAGTCTTCAAGACTCAGTTTGTACTGTGAATGCATGAAATTGTAACTGAATTTCAGGCATTCATAATGGAAAGGGATTGAATATTTGCCATTTATACTTATGCACAGTTTTGGGCAATGGGACAAAATTTTAATCAATCTTTCAAAAAGTATAGCACACCTACTAAAACTAGTTTGATGTGACATATTGCGAGTTTTAATATCATCAGCAAATAGATATCCATTTCCACATGACCTATTGCAAAAATGTTCTGAGTCTCCGCAAATTTTATTTTGTATTTCAGAGAATGCAACTTTCAGGGCATAAATAGCTGAAGAAATTCAGTTAGTTTTCACCATGTACCAAAATTACACACTGCCTTTAAACTAGCTACAAAGATTTGTGAAATGTGTTACTAACCTCTGGTACATAAAGTCTAAGTGCATCCTTGATGAAGGTTAGAACCACCTTGGTAAATGCCACTGTACTGTTGGCTAGACTCACAAAACAGGTGTCTGTTGCAAAATCAGAAAGGAAACTGGTTATCAGTAACAGAAAGTAGTTATCAGTAATGAAATAAATTTCAACATGGAAATGCTGTTTTGTATGAATTTTAATAAATTATTCTGAATTATTTCTTTAATGATTTTGTAATATGGGGTGTGCAAATCGAGGCATGTTTTAGGTGTTGTAATCACCTTTTGCTACAGGCGGTATTGTTTTGCTGTTCACATCGATTTGCACCATACAAATGATGACAAAAATGGTACCCTGGGGTACCAAGTAGAAATCTGCCATTTTGTTGAATTATTTGTTTATTTTTTAGCACTGTGCCCTGGGTTACAAAAATGTGTAAAAGTTGTGTTTAAAGTGTGCTTTTCAATGTTCGAAAACTTTTCATGCGCGAAATGCATTCGTACATGACACTAAAGGGCTTTCAAATAACAACTTTAGCCTCATTTTCACCCCACTTTTTGTCCACTTATGTCTTTCTGCTGTGCAGTGGAGAAGCCTCAGCACAATTACTGAAGAAAATACTTTTTATGGACACAAGAGGGTGCTACACAACACGGTACACCAGGGAACAGCCGTACCCGGAGGTAACACGTGGTGCATCAAATGACAACAGACTTTCGGACATGATAAACTTGTTTTTTGTCACATGACAAAATTCTTCATATATTTCTTTTTTTTATTCAATTATGTAAAAATCATTGTTTTAAAGTGTGATTTAAATCAATTGAAATTGATTGATTTCAATCTATCAAATATGGCCTTTGTTGACATTTCGTCGTATGCCCTGCAGAAGGGCCTTAGCATATATGTTCCCGCCAGAAGGGTCTTAACAGTAAATTTTCCCTTTTTTGAGAAATATTGCTTAAATTTGATATTTGCACTTAAGACACTGACAGAATGATCTGAAAATATCACATTATGTTGATTTCGTGTAAAAAAAAATCAATGGTTTTCAAGTTAGAGGCAATTTAGTGTTAAGGCCATTTTGCCCGGAACAAATGCTAGGGCCCTTCTGCCGGGCATGCAACAAATTTTCTTCCGCACATTTCTGAGATCCAAGGCATGCAACTTACAAATCTTAAAGGCAAGGTTCACCCTGACAACAAGTTGGTTTTAATAAAAGCAGACAAATGAGAGAAACATATAAAAGAAAGTTTGGCGAAAATCCACCAAAGAATAGTTATGAAGTTTCAAAGTTTTCAATTTGTGACGTCACATGCGAGCAGTTCCCCATATGTCATGTGATATAGATTCCAAAAGTGCTGTTTTCTCAGAAACTTGAAAATAATTTTACCTGTGCTTTCAATATATCCATCAGAAACATTATTCATAACAGGCTTCTATGAAAAAAACCCATTCAATTATATGAACCATTAAATGACAATTTATATTACATATGGGGAGCTGCTCGCATTTGACGTCACAAAACTAAAACTTTGAAACTTCATAACTCTGTTATTCTTTGGTAAATTTTCGCCAAACTTTCATTAATATGCTTCTCTCATTTGTCTGCTTTTATTAAAACCAACTTGACGTCAGGGTGAACCTGGCTTTTAATGACAAGTGAAATCCTACCCTACAATATGGCTGTGACTCACCGTAGACCAACTGATTGAATCTCTCAAATCCAAGTTGTTGCATGTCTCGGACCAGATTGTTAGCGGCATTGGGATTCTTCAAATTCAAAGGATACCACCGTTCCTCCTGGTATCAAAACAAGAAACACGAACAAGAAAACTTCTACATAACTTGCTCAAATGTTTTATGGTAAATTACAACACAACTGTCACAAATTCAGGGGCAGGTTATTTATTTCTTTTACCATTAAATGTAAACATGTACATGGCCTGATGGGGTAATAAAACATACTTAGCCAAAACACCTCTTTACAGTACAATATATGTCTATAAGAGTCCATTTTGAAAATCTATTCAATACAAGCATGAAATCAATAGAAAGGCACCCCATCCCCAGATCTTACAGAAAGTTTTCACTGAGTATTTTGCATATCATATTCTTGTGTCTGTGAGCTAATAAATTGATCCTTTTTGAACAGAAGCATTTCTCAGATACCCCATAACATTTAAAGGCAGTGGATCTCATTTACAAACATCCCTGTAGACCAGGAAAAGATAACCCATGCCCTTATGCTATTGATGAAGGGCATGTCTGTGAAATCTGGGGGAGAGTAATTGCTGAGAATTTGAAGAAAAACACTAGCTGTTTAGTGTACGTTCTACAGTAGGAATTTTTTTCTCGCGAGAAAAAATTCAAATCAGAGTCTAACGGTCACTATAATTCCACTAAAACTGAGTTTCTAGTTCTTATATTTTGCTGAAGGTCTCCGAGATGGCATTTTCTTCTAAATGCCATTGTATTTACACAATGTTAATTTTTAGGCATGCAAAAGAGATCCACTGCCTTTAAAGGTTACTTTGAAAGTCTACTTTACTGTACACCCACCCCCTACCCCTCTCCCCACCTCCCTACTTTGCATTCCACACTCCTGTGTCTGGAATAGAAGCTTTGATGAATTGTTCCTTGTGGAATGAATGCACTTCTCAGATATCCTTTTTATCTAAATTTAAAAATTGTCAAAACTTTGCTATCCGAGCTACATAGAAGTGTTTGAATGGACAAATAAACACTCTAGGATACAAAAGTTTGAAAATTAATGCTACCACTGGCAAGACATGAATGAATAAACAATAAGTACTTGGCCAAGTACAAAATAGCCTAGATCTACACACAGTAAGTCTATGGGAGGAAATGGGCAGGTAAATCGGTCAACTTACGATTGTCACTTTTTTAAAGCACTAAATAATTATTTTGAAATACAATTTTTTCAGGGCTCTGTTTCTAGACCTTTTCAAAGACATGGAGGATTATGTAGTTCACATCTTTTTTTAACTGTGGTCATTGTTAGACTGTGGCTTTACGGGTTACTTTGAAAGTTTATTTCATTGCAAGCATGACATTCATACAAGGGCACCCCACCCCTCACCCCTTACCCCTCCTCCTTCCCCCTCCCACCTCCCTACTTGGTATACCACATTCCTGTGTCTCGAGGTTTCAATGAATTGTTCCTTGTTAACTAAAGCACTTCTCAGATGCCCTTTTTAACAGTTATGACCGGTGTGATGGCCGAGTGGTTAGAGCGTCCGCCTCACATGCGGAAGGTCGTGGGTTCGAACTCCGGCCGGGTCATACCAAAGACTTTTTAAAAATGGTACCTTCTGCTTTCTAGCCAGGCGCTCGGCATTCTAGAACAGAGGAGGGTAATAATAACATTTATGTTATGCAGGGCCCGCTGGAAGAACAGTCTGTTTGACTGAAGTGGCTTCCCTGGGTAAATAAAAATTATTATTATTATTATTATTTATTTAGAAAGTCTGCTTTAATACAACATGTTATTAATACAAAGGCACCCAACTTCCTAACCCCTCCCCCTCCCTACTTTGCATACTAAATTCCTGTGTCTGGAGGCTTCAATGAATTGTTCCTTGTTGAACTAAAGCACTTCTCAGATGCCCTTTACAACGGGTAACAGTTATTTTAAAAGTCTGTGTTAATAATAATATGACATGATATTAATACAAAAGCGTCCCCCCCCCCACCTCCCTAATTTGCCTACCACATTCCTGTATCTGGAGGATTCAATGAATCACTCTTTGTTGAACTAAAGTACTTCTTACTTGCCATTTCTAATGGTTAATGTTTATTTTGAAAGTCCATTTAATGACATTAATACAAGGCCATCCCACCATTTACCCCCTCCCCCTACTTCTTCTCCCCTTCCCACCGTCCTACTATCTTGCATACCACATTCCTGTGTCTGGAGGCTTCAATGAACTGTTCCTTGTTGAATTGAAGCACTTCCCGGATTCCCTTCAGGACCAGACCGTTGAGGGCAAACAGGAGATCCAGGCCAATGGCCGAGAGGAGGACACAAGATGACCTGGCGATGCAGACGCACTCAGCCACTGTGGACAGGGAGGTCTGTTTGGCTAGGGCCTGCCTGGAGAACCGGTTGACGAAGCTGCGCAGCTCGGCTTTAGCCCACACCACAAAAGCTGGGGGACAGAATAAGATATAGGGATGTAAAAATATAATTTGTCTGCGATGACGAATGGTACCAAATCTCTTTTAACTACACACTACTTTTTTAGTGCAATGGCTATTGGAAACCATTTAATATGTCTCCTTCTCATATACAGACATTATTCCACAGGTCAAAAGGTCAAAGATCACAGCTTAACCTTATTTTAACTGGGCTATTTCAGACCAGGTTTTCACTAGGGGGGGGGTCAATTTGCCCCCCCCCCCCCTTCAGCGCCGATCGCGCGATCGCCGCAAAAATTTGCATGCGCATGGAGCCGGATGTAAACTACACGACTGTGTAGTAAAATTTTAAAAAAATATATTTTTTCTATTTTTGAAGTAACTAATTATGCAAAATAAGTGCATAAAATATGTTTTTGCCTATAACTCACTTACAATAGCTATTAGAATACTAATTTTTGGTGAAAATATTCATTCTGACATTTCTCACAATTATCTACAAAAAAATTTGCGGAATTTTCTTATGTATTTCTTTGTTTTTTCGACCTTTTGTTTTCTATTGTTTTTTTTTTGAAGAAATTTGTTGGGGACACTTTTGCAATCATAAATAGCATAAAATTAATTCATTTCAACCAGTGAAAGCAAAAATCATCATACATTTATGATTTTTGGCTGAAAACACTATTTCCATTCGCTTTGTACACGAAATCACGTTTTTGAGCAATTTTTGGGTTGACATGCATGTATAAAAAGTCGCGCAGCGTCGTAACGGTATGTCCAATTTTCGCGAAAACGGTCTCAAAAGATGCGCAAGACTTGAAAGTACAAAGTCAGTGAGCGACCTGGTCAAAAAATTTTGCGCGGCGGCACGGTCGTGAAATTCGTCGAGGGGGGGGTCACATAGGGTTAACCAGTGGTCATATAATAATAAGTAATAAATAATAATAATGTCTACCCAGAGAAAAAAAAAACTTCACTGACAAACACCACTTTTTCAGAGAGCCCTTCAATTATTGCTTGTACCCCAATTTCCTATTTCCCTCCTAGGTGCAGAGCAGCAATGTGGATAAATCACCTTGTTGCAGGACCAAAATGTGTGTTGAAACCAGCCTCTTCTATGTGATAGGCAGAAAACAACCCACTAAACCACAACACCTCCATATCGTTGTTTGCCTGGCAGAATGTTGTTAGCAAATGCTCTAAGCAAAATGGCATTGAAAGTATATTGTCTCTAAATTGAAAGTAAAGAAACTTATTACATATTTCTGTCCAACATACTGATAGAAGAACCTCAAAGACCACAATATTTTGATTTCATGTGAAATAGGCCAATGGTTTTCATGTTACAAGCAATTTACTGTTAGCGACATTTTGCTTAGGCGATTTGCTAACGACATTCTGCCAGGCACACGACGATATGTGAAACATTTAATAGAGGTCGCATATACGGACATCAGCTTGAATTGTTTTATATCCCAAAATCTTGAGAGAGACCAAACAAACTCCACTATTGTTACATTCAAAACCAACAAGAATGAATTAAAAGAGCAAGATTGGGAAATGACATTTTCTGTTTTTCATTCTTTGACGTCAACCCATTACTTTCAGTTCTGTTTTCATGATAACCATAGTACATTTATATGGAAGACAAAAGCCGACATTTGAAGAAATTGTTAATATGCAGCAAAGATTAATATGAGCTTTGGCAAAATAAAATCATACAAATAAATCACCCCAAAACACACATACAGATGACAGGTATTTCAAAGAAGTTGCACTTGTTTAAAGTTTTCTGCATTGCGGATTTTCTGCGGAATTCACAGAATATGAGGTATAACCTGGAAAACAGCAATATGAACAAAAATGAAAAAGCATGCCTACAAATTCCCCAAAGTAAAATTTATAAATATTTACTGAATAAAACTAAATTAATTTACTAAAAGATGCCTAATAAAGCCAAAGTAATCATGCATTACCTGTAAATATGTCCCCAAGCCCGATCAAAACCCCCTTGGGCCTAGTAAGCTTGACATTATTTGTGATTTTTTTTCCAACAAAAATTCAATTTTGCAAGATTACAACGCGAAGAAAAACGGAATTTGACATTTGTAAAAAGGAAAACTTCAGTCTTTATACTTGTTCTCTTACCCGAGTAGCACCCTTGATTCTGTGAAAACGTAAACCTGAATTCCCTGCCAGTCTCAATAATGTGGTTGAAGAAGACGTGGCATAGTTTGGTGATGTAGAGGCTTGTAGCACCCTCTATGCGCAACTGACGAAGCGACTGCTTTATGGCGGCGCTGCGGTTCTTGAGAAAGAGGTCACAAGCCTGGCAGGAAGGGAGAAGATATTAGACCAAGAATTGTGACAAGTTTGTGTCTATTACGTTTGCACATACACTGCATTTATTTACCCTCAGGTACGCACGTCACAACGGATTGCATACGCAAGTGTGATAATTTAAAAATACTCCAAATGCCCCCATTCCCTTTTCTTCTGGGTGTTGCGATCAGAGTGGATATTATGCACGTCGCCAATTTGTCTGTGTAATGACATCACATCTAATTTATTTCTATATTTAGACATTTCTTGCTTCCTCTCATTCTTTCTTTTTCAATTTTTTTTTCGTTATTTCAATTTCTTTATTTTAATTTCTTTATTCTTTTCTTCTTTATTTTACTTTATTTATTCATTATTTCTATCATTATTTTTGGGAGGGGGAGGGGGAGGTGTTTGTAATGGCCACTATAGACATGTTTGACTGTACCTGTAAAGCTCTCACACATGTAATTCAAACAGCAAAAACTGTGATTCAACTAAAGGATAGTATAAATTGTCAGTTGTCCAGCAAAAGGGCCCTAGCACATGTTCACAGCACAAGGGCCTTAACACTAGATTGTCTCTAACTTGAAAACCATTGG